>CM076579.1:1457369501-1457534036 GCA_034641835.2 Pinus albicaulis
GAAGTGTGTGTTATGATTTTATGTATTTTTGGAGGGTGTTGTAGGAGCTACAACAGAAGGTTTGGGAGAACTTGTCGACACAAAAATTGTTGTCTGAAATATCCTTAGAACCTTGTCGGCAAGATTCAACCCAAAGGTATCTGCCTTGGAATATAGTTTGAATCTAGCCAATCTCAACAAAGATGAATTACATGGAGTGCTTACGGTATATGAAATGAGGATTGAATAATAGGATGGCACATATCACCTAGAAAAAACGTTCGCCGCATCCAAGAAAACTAGTATGGACAAGCATACTCTGAAAGCAAAAACTTATAGTTGTAAGGAAGAAGAAAAGGAATAAGATGAATAATAATTTTCAGATAAATAATTTTCCTACTTCACGCAAAAAATGAGAACAGGTATGGGGAAATTCAAAGGTAAACTTCCATTGATATGTTTCTATTGTGGTGAGGTTGGGCATCTTGCAGCCAAGTGTCCTCATAAAAATGACGCTGTTACGAAAAGAAAGAAAGGTATGAGGAAGTTCAACAAGCAAGACAAGAAGATATGGTTTAAGAAGATTTTCTTCTCCAAAGACGATAGCTCCTCATATGATGAAGACATTGATAACGAAGAAGAAATCAATGGAAGATTATTGGTTATTACCAAGCATAATAAGCAAGAACCATTTGATGAAGAAGGAGATGAAGAAGAAGAGATGAATGAGGTTGAATTGCCAAACGAAGTGATCAGGGTTATCAAAGAGCTCAAGGTTGAGAAGAAGCATGTCAACACTCTTGAAGACAAATTAAAGATAGAAAGGGAACAAGTCTTAAATCTTAAAATCAAGGTTGAAGAATACAAACAAGTTGAAGAATCACTCAGGGAAGAATTAAAGGAAAGAAACAAGGAAAGAGAAGCAATGGAAGCTGAAATAGTTTCTCTTCAAAAGCAAGTAAAAAATGGTAAAACTCTTCAAAACTAAACCAACAGCTCCAAGGCATTGGAAGAAATCATCAATAATCAATGACCAAACAGTGACAAGATTTGTCTTGGTTACAAAGAAAAATATGAAAAGGAGCCAAGTCCTTCTATGACAACAAAATAGGATGGATATGAAAAATATAACAAGCAGGTAGACCTTCTAGCCAACTCAAGATATCAGGATTTGAAGGAAGAACCATGGAAGACAATTCCTCGAAGAATATTTCCTCCCAGGTATCAAGCTATCTTCTATGGTCATTGTTATTCATGTGGAAGGTTTGTACATAGAGCTATATAATGTCACACGTATGTTTGGAATAAATACAGTTTTAGGAGATATTTCATAAATGGATATTCCGGAACTCAGAAGAATATTAATAGATTTGATCATTTGAGATGATTTCGAATGTTACAAATTTAACAATTTTGGACACCTGGCTAAAGATTGCAGATTTGGAAGTTCTTCAAAGGAATTCTCGCAAAATCGGAATGAAAAAATATGGAAAAGGAAGACTGAAAAATGTGCTATCACTCTCAAGGCTTAAAGCAATAGAAACATTTGGTATGTTGATAGTGGTTTCTCAACTCATATGAGTGGAGATAGGAATAAGTTCATATCCTTGAAGGAATATGTTTGAAGACCCCTCATGTCTTTTGGAAATGAGGGGTCTTCAAACATCATAGGAGTAGGTACAGTCACTCTTGGAAGCAAGAATGCATTAGAGAAATATGTGTTGTTGGTTGAAAAGATGAATCATAATCACACGCGATGTTATTTAACTATAAGAAATGTGAAATCAGGAAAGGAAAGTTCAGTAAAATTGTGGCTATAGCAAGCAGAGCTCCAAATGACATATAAATTTTGGATGAGACACCTAAAGGGTGATTTTTGGCGAAATAAGACAAAATTTGGTTATGGAACAAAAAAATGGGACATATAAATTTTGACAATTTGGTGAGGATTAGCAAGAAGGAAGCAGTAAGATAAATTCCTAAAATTTCAAAACCCACCAATACGATATGTGAATCTTGTTGGCATGACAAGCAGACAAAAGTTGAGTTCAAGAAAAAAGAACACTTTACATCACCTCCATTGGAATTAGTACATATTGATCTATGTGGTCATATGAGAACAAAAGGTTTAGATGGAGAATTATATTTTACGCTAGTGATAGATGATTACACCAGAATGACAACTGTCAACTTCTTAAAGAAAAATACTGAGGCATTCAAATGTTTTAGAATCTACAAGGAATTGGTCAAAAATGAAACTAATTTGAAGATCAAATTTCTTAGATCAGATAATGGCAGAGAATTCACTTCCAAGGTATTTCAGCAGTACAATGACGAAAATGGAATAAAAAGGAAATTCTCAACAGCCAAAACACCGTAGGAAAATGGAGTTGCCGAAAGAAAAAATAGAACCGTACAGGAAATGGGAAAAACAATGTTAAATGACTCAAAATTAGATGATAAATTATGGGTTCAAGCAATCAATATATTTGTATTCATTATAAACAGAATTTTTCTAAGGAACAATTGTAACATGAATCCATACGAATTATGGAAGGGAAGACCGGCTAACGTCAAATACTTCAAAATAGTTTGAAGCAAATGCTACATCAAAAGAGAATATAAAAAATTGGGCAAGTTCAATTCCAATTTCGATGAAGGTATTTTCGTTGGTTATTCACGCAAAAGGAAGGCTTATAGATGTGACAATATGAGGCGAAAACAAATAGTGGAAAGCATAAATGTTACTTTTGATGAAGATTGTGTTACAAATGATGACAATGAGATTGTCTCTTCAAGAAAATCTGAGGGATCTGAGGGAGAGTCTATGAAGGATGAAGAAGAAGCTCCATAACAAGACCAATCAAATAAGGAAACAATAGTAAACCAAGAGGAAACAAGAAATGATCACCACAATGTATAAGGAAATTCTCCAAAATCTTTAAAAGAATGGTGTCAAAATAATCATCCGTCAATTCAAATCATCGGCAACATAAATGAAGGAATTAGAACTAGAAGAAGTCGACAAATTCGTTCATCACAAGAAGCCCACTTTTCTTTTTTAGCAACTTTTGAGCCTAACAATTTTGAGGAAGCTAGTCAAGATGAACACTGGGTAGCAACTATGGATGAAGAATTGGATTAAATTTAGAAGAATGATACTTGGGAATTGGTTCCATGACCAAAGGATAAAAATGTGATTGGAACTAAATGGGTCTTTAGAAACAAATTGAATGAGGATGGACATGTTACCAGGAATAAGGCAAGATTAGTCTGCAAAGGATATGCACAAGTTGAAGGAATTGATTTTGAAGAAACATTTGCTCCTGTTGCCAAAATGGAAGCTATCATAATGTTTCTCACTTATGCCACTCGAGAAAAATCAAGGTCTACCAAATGGATGCTAAGTTAGCCTTTCTAAATGGTGAATTGGAAGAGGATGTTTACATTGAACAACCCGAAGGTTTTATGCTCTTTGAAAAGGAATACTATGTCTGCAGATTAAAAAAGGCACTATATGGTCTCAAGCGATCTCCTAGAGCTTGGTATGCTTGTCTTGATGGATATCTACATCAACAAGGATTCAAGAAAGGAAGCGCCGACAATAATATATATTGGAAAGTGGATCAAGATAACCTAAAAATTATCGAGGTATATGTAGACGATATAATGTTTTGAAGCAATGATGACAGTTCAAGTAAAAAATTTTCCACAAAGATGAAAAATGAGTTTTAAATGTCTCTACTTAGAGAGTTGACATACTTTTTAGGGCTTCAGATATCTCAGCAGGATAAAGGAAATGATTAATAAATTCAAGATGGAAGATTGCAAGCATGTCCTTACCCCAATGGTAACATTTTGCAAGTAAGTTTAGATGATTCGTCAAAGGATGTGGACCAGAGGTTGTATAGATATATGATTTGTAGTCTTCTATATGTGACAGCTTCTCAGCCAAACATAATGCAGGCAATTGGACAAATATAAATATTCCAAGAAGCACCAAAAGAATCTCATATTATTTTCGTCAAAATAATTCTCCAATATCTTAAGGGCACAACAGAATATGGTTTATGGTATCCAAAAGGAAATAATCTAGTTATCCAAGCTTATACAGATGTAGATTGGGCAGGAAGTGTTGATGATAAAAAGAGTACCAGTGGAGCACCATTCTATCTAGGTGGTTGCCTTGTTTCATGGTTAAGTAAAAAGCAGTCTTCAATCTCGTTATCCACAATAGAAGCATAATATATCGCGGCAAAAACTTGTTACACTCAAGTTCTCTGGATGAAGAAAATTTTTCAAGATATTCAAGTCAAGTTTGATGAGCCTATTCCCATCTTTTGCAATAACATCAACGCCATCAATATCTCCAAGTATCCTATGATGCATTCCAAAACAAATCACATTCTGATCAAATATCATTTTGTTAGAGAGTAGGTCGCCAAAAAGAATATCAAGATTGAATATGTTGGCACAAAGGAAAAATTTGCTGACACATTTACCAAACCATTACCTCATGAAGCATTTGAGTATATTCACCTAAATCTTGCTATTCTCCCAAGTTCTCATTAGATTCTTTCTCTTATCTAACTAAGTAAAAAAAATAAAGGGAGAGTTGAGGTGTGTACAGGTCCACAGGATGATGTTTGTCAAGGTGCATTACCCTTTTCCATTGATGATAAAGGGGGAGAGAATGTTGTAGAAATAGGTGTCATGATCGTAGGGGGAGTACTTTTGTTTCCATCATTTCCAAAGTGGGAGATTGTTGATCAGTGGTTGTAACTGATGTCAACCTAAGAAGCACCAGGGGCTACCCTGATCTTGCATGGGAATTTTGACTTGAAAACTTACTTTATTCATAGTCAAGGATATTTTAGATGATTTCTACTTGTTGAGATGTTGTCATTGATATATGGCACACCACGTAATTATTCATGGTTTGAGAGATATTTGTGTTTGAAGTTAGTAACCCCAGTTAGTGGGAAAAAAACCCATGGGGTTATAACATGACACTAATCATTGGTTGTGGTGATTCAATATTCAATAATTAATAATTTTTAAACTCATAAAGTCCCTGCAATGTTCACTTGTTGAATACCCTCTCAACCTAAGAATTTATATAAATTTTGGCCCTCATATCCTCCTGATGCAAAGGACTTCACTAATTAAAACATGACATCGTGGAATTTTTGCTATAACATTTTTTTGCGAAGCTTAAGATGTTTAAAAAAAAACCCATTTGAGCTGAAATCATAATGAAGCACGTGTCTAAATTTCAGGTATTGGTTCGCTATATTTTTGGAGATATGATTTGAGGAAGTTAGGGTTTTTGTAGACTCCCTAATTTCATGTCAAACATGTGACCTTGGGAAAATCGTCATAATTTTCTCTCTGACAATTGGATTCAAATTTTGAAAAATGTGACAGAAAGAGGATGGGTTTTAGTTTGTTGGGTATCATTTTCAGGACCAAAGGTTGAAACAATGACACGTGGCACTTTGTAAAATTTCACTCTACTGAACTTGCCTATTGTCAGGTCATCGTAGGAGATTGGGCATAACTATTTCTTGAAGAATCCAATACTGATAACACCTACAGGGTTGGAAAGAGGACTTAGAGGGCTACCACAAGATGCAATTTCAGACCTTGAAGATTTGAAATTACATAGATATATTATATTCAATATCGAGCTTCTAGAAGGAAATAAAAAATATGCATTCAAGGATCACTGCAATAAGGACAACACATCAATAGTCAAGGGTAAGTTTGCTACAACAAGGTATGTATGATTAGTGTTTTAATTTTAATTTGAATATCATATTTGACATGTGTTTTTGCAGGACATTGTAAGTATTTTGTATGTATGTTTGATTGGGTTTTTCTCATAAATGTTGAACGTATTTACATTTGAATTTTGAATAGTTTTGTAACATATGGTTTGCAGGAAAATGTAAGTGTTTTGTTTGTATATTGGTTTGGGTCTTGTTCATTAATGCATGTGCAAGAAGTAGGACACAATAGGATAAATTAGACACATACTAGAAGGACAATGCAATGCCAAAGTACCATTACTTGAAGCAAGCACAACAATACCTCAATAGCTACTAGTGTTCAAAGAAGAAGTGTCAAGTCAAGTATTAGGTCATGTCAAATGTCAGTATTGTAAAAATCATCATTGTTAAATTGTAAAAGAGTCATTTTTCCTGTTGGAGAGGCATTGTTGGGAGGTATAAGTGTCATTGTTGGATAATGTTATGGTTGGGTTGCAGGTCATAGTGTGATTGGGTGATTGGTCTAGTTCAAGAAAATAATTGTGAATCATATTGTATTGTGGATCTTTGTCCCTGGTATGGGATTCAACACTCTTGTCTTATTTCTGATCATTATAGGGTGGTAGGGAGGTGATAGGTTGGTGCATGAAGTCACCTAAAGTTTGGATACGGTGAACACTTTAGGGTGGTAAGTTGGTCTAGGATGTCCGGGCATCCATTCAATTAACTACTCAAGAAACCAGGGCGTTGGGGCATCATTCCAGTGGGTTTTGGATAAGAATTCTTATCTATAATTCTAGGAATTTGTGCCTTTCATTTCAGTTTGGGATGAAGATTAAAGAATTTATTGGATAAGGGTTCGGTGGTTTTTGACCCGGAGGGCGTCTTCCACCTAAAATCCATGTGCTGATTGTGTTCTATTGTTTACTGTTGTTACTAGATAAAAATCAATAATAATTGAATATTAAATAATGATATAAAAGGATTTAAAAGTGATAATTGACAATAAATACTGATTCACTTCCGCTTCGCATTTCCAACACAAGCGTGCTCAAGTCGTAAAGACCAGAAAATAAGAATATGCAAGAATGATTGCCATGGCTTCCCTCACCCCCTTCTTATTCTTGTGAAACCCTACATCCTTGGGTCCACTCATTAATTGCGCTACTACTTGGCCCCTTGAATTTCACACTTGCTTCACATGCACTCATTAACTGCGCTGCTACTTGGCCCCTTGGCTTTCACACTAGTTGTGCCGCCCTCTTGGCCCCTTGGCCCCACAAGTGATGTGTTGTCCACATTAGCTCTAGAAAAGTGTTTTTATTCTAACTGTTGGGTTCTATGGGTCCCTTCACCCTTTTATTTACCTACTGAAATTAAGAAAAACAAAATTGGAAAAATTTAATATTTCTAATTAGCTGTCAGCTAATTAGGAATATTACACCACACCTCTTCATCATTCTTCCATTAATCTCTTCCTTCGGTTATTCACTCAGGTTGGGTAATAGAAACGACACGAATAAATGCTTCCCCATCCTCATCCTTTCTTTAGAGTGCATCTGCAACAACATTTTTCTTCCCTTTTTTGTAGATGATTTCAAAGTCATAACCCAACGTATTTGTGATCCATTTTTTCTTCTCTTCTAAAGGTAATATTTTTTCCAAAAAGTATTTAAGACTATCATGATCAGTTTTTACCTTGAAGTGTCTTCCCATTATGTAAGGTCATCATTTCTTTAGTTCGTGTATTATTTGCAACATTTCCTTCTCATAAATAGGTTTATTTAAATACTTTCCTTTGATTGGACGAATTTCAAAAGCAATGGGTCTTCCTTCTTGCATTAAAACTGCACCAATTCCATTTCCTAAGGCATCACATTCCACAATAAAAGTTTTTGTGAAGGTAGGCATAGCTAAGATCAGTTCTTGAAACATTTCCTCTTTAATATGTTCAAAGGCCTTAGTTGCTTATGGAGTCCATGAAAATGCATCTTTCTTCAGTAATGATGTTAGAGGTGCTGATAGTCTCCCATAATTCTTAACAAACTTGCGATAATACCCTGTTAACCCCAGAAATAATTTAATATGCTTTATGGTTGTGGGGATTTTCCATTCCTTAATGGCTTTAATTTTTTTAGGGTCTGCCTTAACACCCTCACGAGATACAATATGACCCAAATATTCCACCTCCTTTACTCTGTTGGGTATGTGTTATATTCTTTCCACGACTAGTCACGCGCCGGGGGGGTCACAGGGGGGGTGAAAGCACAAGCTGTATGTTGCGCTAGGCATAGCGGGGGGGGTGGGGGAAGTCCCCCCTGTTCAAGGTCCGGGGTAGCGCCTCGAGAAAATTTTTTTGGACCTTATTTTTCAGTAGGCAGACTCGCCCATGGTTTTGTGCATGGGTTTGCACATGGTTTTGGGGCATGATGGTTTTCAGCCCCTGGTATTTTGTAGATCTGGTCAAGGGAACTACGGTTATGTTCTAATCTAGGGTTAATGGATTAGGTTTTATGTATGCTTCGGCATGTATATATATGTGTTGTAACACTACAAGGAATATAATGAAAAATCAAGCTGGTCGTCCCGATTTGGGATCCAGAGGAAAATATCCATGTATATCTGTTTTATGTTTTATGCCCTTTCTATTGTTTATTTTCTATTTTTAATATTCATTTGCAGATAATTTCTGTACAGGGTTCAAACCTACATTTGGTATCAGAGCTGTTTTATCTTTAAGGGGATGCCTTTGCTGCTGAGGGGTTTTTTTCTCGGGCCTGTGGTAGACCCTGTTCGGTGGGAGATCTGTGGGATCAATTCTTGCGGTGAAAGAAGATGGTGAGTAGTGGAAAGATAGAGATTGAGAAATTTAATGGTCAGAGTTTTGAGTTGTGGAAGCTCAAGATGGAGGATCTGCTGGTGGATAAAGACCAGTGGATCGCGGTAGATCCAGGTACTAAACTAATGACAATGTCAGATGAAGACTGGAAGAAGTTGGATCGGAAGGCAAAGAGCACAATACGATTGTGTCTCATATTTGGTATTGTTGAATGTATCTGGGGAAGCTACGACGAAGAATTTGTGGGACAAACTTGGGACTTTGTACCAATCTAAGTCTCTAGTGAATAAATTGTTCCTGCGGAAAAAGCTGTATAACCTAAGGATGAAGGATGGAGACTCGATGATAGAGCATATGAACACCTTCAATACTACGGTAATTTAGTTTTCATCTGTTGATATTAAAATCTCAGATGAAGATAAGTGTAATATCCCAAAATAGGGAAAATCTACAACAATGAGAATATCTTAAGATATTCCAAAGTTGGAGCTACAGCCATACATGAACACAATATTATAAACACAATAAATATGATCATGTCATGAGAGAGAAAAATATTCAGCCATCATCTTATTAATGGATCGGCAACAAAGTACAAAATATCATGAGGGACAATCCACTCAAGCCATAAGAACAAATCTCCAATGATCAAAGCAACAGATACATGAGATGCTGCAACTATATAAAATGCCGGAGAGTAGTGACTGTGCAGTCTATATTAGTGTAGCTGCTGCTATAGATGTACATACATGAAATATGGCTGAAGGAAACAAAAAAAATTACCAATAATGAAGATATGGGCTCCAATACATGATTTCTAGCCAACCTGGAAAGGATTCCTAGAAATACTGGAAAACATACAATGTGACAAATAACCCTGGGGTTAATGTGCCACTACAAATTGGATCTGATATAAAATGAGGCTATGATAGATCTGAAATACTGATGTGCTCCTCCAATGATATTTCTAATTAGAAGGCTAATCCCTCTACTCAGAAATAGACCCTCCCAATGAGCTCAATGAACCCTCCCAGCAACTGCCTTTGAAAATAACGTAGATCTGGACTGAAACTGCGCTGTGAGGGATGGTAGATGGTTGGCCTGATGCCAAGATATGAGAATATGCCCAGGAGTCCTCCTTGCTGATCCTCTAATGGATAGACAAGCTCTCCACTGAAAAACAAGCCCAGAAATGACTCAAAGAGATCCTCCTTTGCTGCACCCTGCAACACAACCCAGCTCTAAATAGAAACTGTGCTGTAGCTGAAGGAGGTAGCTTGGAAAATTTTTTGGAATGAGGAAATGTAGCCCAAATAACCTCTCCTTCCCTGAGGATGAGGTACGGATTCCCGACCAGGAACACCCTTGTGCTAAACAATACTGCAACCCTGCTAAACAACAAGAGGAAGCAAAGTCTAAATAGACCCAAGAAAATAATAATAAAAAACATCTATAACAATGGCTGCCCTCCTCTCCATATATAGCAAGCGCTCCTCTCCACAATGGGTCCCATCCATATGTGCCACCTAGCCCATGCAAGTTGTCCTCCATTAAAACTGTGCAGTCCATCATGGATATACAATGTATCTAGACAATGCATGTGTACTTGGTCAAATATGAATGAATCAACATGATCCAATCTTGTTCACACCTGTAGGTGCTCAATCTAGCTACTTATTCTTCCCCTTTTCACATGAGGAATGTTATTTTCCCTTCTAAAGAGGTTAATGGGCCTCCCTACCCATTTTATTCATCTACCAAAAGATAATGCTAACTAGAATGTTCCTTTTAGTTTGAGGCTAAAATTTGGGAACATTACAATAAGTGCATTATTTTGTTGTGTTCTCTACCAGACTCGTGGGACAGTCTGGTTATTGCAATAGGTAGCAATACAAATACCTTGAATTTTGATGACATTGTCTTAGCCTTGTTGTCAGAGGAAATGAGACAGAGAAATATGGAGGGTCAGAATGGAGATGCCTTATCTATACGAGGAAGGTCCTAGAACAGAAAAAAGAATAGGTGTTCGAGTGGGAGATCTAAATCTCCTGGAAAGTTTGTAAAGGTGCACTGGAAATGCGGAAAGGAAGCACACTACAAAAAGGATTGCATATCTAAAGCTCCTGAGAAAGGAAAGGGAGCTCATGATGCTCCTTCTGCAGAGGCAAAAACCACCTCGGATGAAGTTGGGGATGTGTATTTGGATTCTTCTTCAAATACACATGTAGATCATGTGTCATGGTTTTTCGACTCGGGTGCATCCTTTCACTTCACTCCTCATAGGGAGTGGTTCTGCGAGTATGAGAAATATGATGGCGATGATGTCTTCTTAGGATATGATAGGAAGGCCAAAATCATTGGATGTGGAAAATTCAAGCTGAAGCTACAAGTGGAAGGATTAGAACACTTCTTGGTGTTCTGCACATTCCTCCATTGGCCAAAAATCTGATTTCTGTAAGCAAGATGGATGATGAAGGTGTAAAAACAGTGTTCGAGAAAGATACCTGTAAGATGGTTCGGGGAGCACTGGTATTAATGCGGGGAGTTCAGATTGGAACTCTATACAAGATTCAGGGCAACACTATTATTGATGGATGCAATAGTTCTGTGTTTCCTGAAAGTGGAGCGGAAAGCCTAGCGGTCTATGGAGAAAAGACCATGCTATGGCATCAAAGGCTTGGACATATTGGAGAGAAGGGCCTTCGGATACTGCATGGAAATGGTATGGTAGAAGGTATGTATAAAAGCTCTATGGATTTTGATTTCTGTGAACATTGTGTATATGGGAAGCAGAATCGGGTGAGTTTTCCTTCTGGTGCTAAGAGGGCAAACAAGATATTAAAGCTTGTGCACAGTGATGTGTTTGGACCTGTGTCAGTTCCATCACTGGGTAAGTCTGTGTAATATGTTTCATTCATATATGACTTCTCAAGGAATACATGGATATATTTCTTGAGGAAGAAACCTGAAGTCTTTGACAGATTTAAAGAATCCCTGGAGTTGTCGGCTCGAAGGAAGCCCATCGGGAGAAAATGGGTGTTTAAGAAGAAGATGAATGTAGAAGGCAAGGTGGAGAAATAAAAAGATCGGTTGGTAGAAAAAGGTTATTCCCAGGTGCCAGGAATTGATTTTGGTGATATTTTTTCTCCTGTTGCCAAATTTACTTCTATTAGATTACTTTTATCTGTTGCCGCTGCATTTGATTTTGAGGTAGAACAGATGCATGTGAATACAACATTTCTTCATGGGGATCTGGAAGAGGAGATCTACATGAAACAACCTGAAGGCTTTATGGTGAATGGGAAGAAAGAACTGGTATGTAGGTTAAAGAAGTCTCTGTATGGGTTAAAACAGTCACCAAAGATGTGGTATTAGAAATTTGATACCTATATACGGGGACTTGGCTTCACCAGAAGCAAGGAGGATCATCATGTTTATTTTAAATTAATTGGTGACCATTTTATTTATTTGGTCTTGTATGTGGATGATATATTGTTGATTGGAAATGACAAAGAAATTATCAAAGATTTTAAGACCCAACTGTTCTCCAAATTCGACATGAAGGATCTTGGTGCTGCAAACTATATTTTGGGCATGGAAATTAAGAGAGATTGGGAAAATAGGAAGCTCTGGTTAAACCAGAGGAAGTATGTCGAGAATATATTGAAGAGGTTCAATATGCAGGATAGTAAAACGGTGAATGTTCCGATTCCTGTAGGTGTAAAGCTGTTTGCTGAACAATGTCCCAAGACACAAGAAGAAGAGGAGGATATGTCCCATGTTCCATATGCAAGTGCAGTGGGTAGCCTGATGTATGCAATGGTCTGTACTAGACTAGAAATTGCACATGTAGTGGGAGTATTGAGTAGGTTTATGTCAAACCCAGGGAAGGAGCATTGGACAACAGTGAAGCGGGTTTTCATATATTTGTGTGGCACTAGTGATTATGGCTTGTGCTACCAGGCAAGACCAAGATTGGAAAGAGTGTTGGACATTCGTGGTTTTGTTGATGCAAACTGGGCTGGAGATCTGGACCAAAGAAGATCTACAAGCGGGTATTTGTTTATTCTATTTGGATATGCAGTGAGTTGGATGAGTAAAAGATAGTCTGTAGTGGCTCTTTCAACTACAGAGGTATAATACATAGCAGCCACTCATGCAAGCAAGGAAGCAGTTTGGTTGCAGAGGTTATGTTCAAGTATGGTGTTGGTGCAACAAGCTATAAGGATAGACTGTGATAGTCAAAGTGCAATTTTCTTGGCTAAGAACCCTAGTTATTATTCAAAGACAAAGCACATTCATGTTCAACATCACTTTGTGAGAGATATGGTTGAGGCTAAAAGGGTGTTGCTGGTAAAGGTGGACATTTGAAGAATGTTGCAGATGCATTGATGAAGTTTGTGAGCACTCAGAAGTTCTCTTGGTGTAGAGAAAAAATGGGTGTTGCAGAGCTGGGCTAATGACTAAGCTCTCCTAAGACCCCCTATGGAAAGAAAACAACAAGTGGGAGAACGTTGGGTATGTGTTATATTCTTTCCACGACTAGACCCGCCCATGGTTTTGTGCATCGGTTTGCACATGGTTTTGGTGCATGATGGTTTTTGGCCCCTGGTATTTTGTAGATCTGGTCAAGGGAACTACGGTTATGTTATAATACAGGGTTAATGGATTGGGGTTTATGTATGCTTTGGCATGTATATATCTGTGTTGTAACACTAAAAGGAATATAATGAAAAATCAAGCTAGTTATCCCGATTTGGGATCCAGGGGAAAATCTCTGTGTATATCTGTTTTATGTTTTATGCTCTCACTATTGTTTATTTTCTGTTTTTAAGATTCGTTTGTAGATAATTTCTGTACAGGGTTCAAACCTACATACTCCAAATAAACATTTGGAGGTTTCTGCATATAATTGTTTCTCCTCCAATAGTTTGAGCACCCTGTCAACATGTTGAACATGATCCTTCCAAGACTTGTTGTAGATTAGTATATCATCAAAAAATACTAACACAAATTTTCTAAGGGTTTGAAAATGGAATTCATCAAACCTTGAAATGTGGAAGGTGCATTAGTAAGGCCAAAAGGCATGACTAAAAATTCATAATGACCCTCATGAGTTTTGAATGTTTTTTTCAGAAAGTCTTTAGTCTTCAGTCTAATTTGATGATATTCAGAATGAAGAACCAACTTGGTGAAATAAATGGCTCCCTTTAATTCATTGAATAATTGATCAATGACAGGTATGGGAAATTTATCTTTAACAGTGAACTTGTTGAGCTCCCTATAATCTAGATACATACGCCATGATCCACCCTTCTTGTGCACCAATACCACTGGAGCAGAGAAAGAACTTTGACTAGGTTGAATTATACCAACCTCTAGCATTTTTGTAACCATATGTTCAATCTCACTCTTTTGAGCATAATGATATCTGTAAGGCATGATGTTTGGAGGAACACTTCCCGTAATAAAATTAATAGTATGATGATGATCACAAATAGGTGGGAGTCCTTTGGGAGTCTCAAACACCTTGGAATGATTGTCCAATACTTTTTGGAGATATGGAGAAATAGATGATTTTGATGTTTGAAACTCTAGACTTGAGCATAATTTTGCAATTAGGCCTCGTTTTTATTTCTTTAGAATATTTGTCTTACCATTAGAGTTGATTATCTTTATTGGTTTCCCTGTGATACCCCTTAATTCAACCTTTCCTTCCCAAGAAAATTTCAAGAAAATTTATTGAAAATTAAAAGTTATCAAACCCAAAGATTGTAACAATTGAACTCCTAGTACCACATCAGCACCACCCATTGGAATGGAAAATATTGGGCTATTAAATAAATATCCCCCCATGGTTAGATTGATATTATGGCACTTTCCAGAGAAATTTATAGTTCCTCCATTTGTAACCATCACTTGACACTCTGGTGTGGGATATAGGGAGCAATTCAATTCCTTGTCTATCTTACAATGAATAAAATTATGGGTACTACTCGAATCAATCAACATTATTACCTTTTTTGTCTTTATATGTCCCTATATCTTGAGAGTTTGAGGAGCGGTAATTACTACTAATGCATTACAAGATATGGTCGGATTCATACCTTCTTTCCCTAAGGTCGATTCCTGGTGCATATCGTCTTCTTTGAAGTTTCTTATTCCTTTTCTTCCTCCTCTTCACAATCTATGGAAAATAATTTATTCTGAACACACTTATGAAATTTAGTGGATTTTCTATCACAATTGTATCAAAGCATTTTTTCTCTTTTTTATTCCAACTGCTGTGATGTCAACCTTGTAGGTCGTGGAAGTCTAGGAGTAGCAACACTTTCATCTTTATAGTTGTGAGTGGTAGGCTTCCTTGTTTCCATAATTTTGCTATCAATTTTTCTTGCCAACCTGAGTGCCTTCTCATATGTATCAGGTTCCCAAAGGCGACCCTCATGTTGTATGTTATCCTTTATATTCCCGATAAAAGCATCAATATTATGCTCCTATGGAATATCTTTTACCCTTATATTCAATTTTTGGAAGTCCTGAATGTGCTCCATCATTGAACCCTTTTGATTGAGATTTATAAATTGGCTAAATAAGGTGTTTCTCTTTGTATCCTCATAATGTGCTATAATTTCCTCCGTAAAAATTGACCTAGTGAAAATTGGTTTACGAGAACAAAACCATTGATACCATACAAATTGATTTTGTTCTAAATATAAAGTTGCAATGCATACCTTTTATGTGGATTGCACATTATGGAGTTCAAATGATTGCTCCATTTGTAATATCCATGTTATCGGATCCTTGCCATCAAACTTCCTCATATCGATATTTGGAATATGGTGGGCTTTCAATCCAACGTTAGAGTTTATGAAACCATGATTAACATTTCTTTTTTTTCTCATCATGAGTTTCCTCTAGTAACTTTTCACCATTAGGAAGCTTTTCTTGTAGCAACTTTGTCAACCTTCCTTCAAACCTTCAAGTTTTTCTTCTATACCATCGATCTTAGCTTCCATGCCATCCATATTAGCTTTCCTGTCTACTTTTAAACCAGCCATGTCACCTTTTAGTTCATCTTTGGTTTCTCTTTGTGTGAGAAACATTTGTTGCAATTGGTCTCGTAATTTTGATATAGTGTGTTGCAATGATTCCTCTTCATGCGCCATAGTATAGTTTTATGAGGGGTTAATGGGTGTATAATTCCCTTTTGGAGACATTTTAGAACCCAATACAGATATATATTCTTCAATATGCCCTTGGAATCACTTCAAACTAGTTTTTCAAACAAAAGTTATTCAAACGTTTTTAAAAAGTACACACCTTTTTCTTTCTTTTAGGAGCTCGATATTGAAACGATTGTAACTTTGAAATTTTAGATCTACAAGATTTGGAATTTTTTTTTGTGGTAGCCCTATGAGTCTTCTTTCCGATGCCACAAGTCGAACCTAATTTGGATTCTTCAAGATAACATTTTCCCAATCTTCCAGAATGACATAATTATGGTCTAGTTCAACAGAGCAAACTTGTATGACATACCACATATCATTGTTTTGATATTTGGTTCTGAAATTGATAAAAAAGAAACTAAAGTCCGTGAAATTTTGGCCACTTTTTACATAATTCCAATTCGATGTCTGAAACGAAAGTTATGAATATTTTCCCTCTTCCACATATTTGAGATGAAATTCTGGAGCCTGCAAAAACCCTAACTTCCTCAGATCATATCTAAAAAAATATAGCGAACCAAGATCAGAAATTTTTACATGACGTTCCTTAGAATTTCAGCTCAAATGGGTTTTTTTGTAGCTTCTGATCCTTCGTAGAACAAAATTTATAGTGAAAATCCCAAGATGACCTGTTTGCAGCAGTGAAACCCTAGAATCCAAAGCTCTTATACCAAATGTTATGCAACCAACTCACAAAATAGAAGAAAATATAGATCAACGACTTAAAAATTATCCAATTCAAGGGGGAAACCTCATTTACATTACATAAATGAACAATTCTTGGATGATACAAATGAAAAAACCTCCTTTCTATATATAGGAGTCCAATGGGTCAGAATATAATCCTAGCCGACATAACAATAAAAATGAAAGGGCGCAAGAATAACAATAGTGGGCTTATATGGGGCATAATAATAAAAATATTGGGACTACAAGGGCACAAAAATAAGAATAAGGGGTCTACACTAACAATAAAAATAAGGGTCTATACTAGTATTATAGGGCCCTAACATTGAAGTTGTGGATTAAAATGATTTTATGTGAAAAAGGCGTACTAAGAATGAAGTCAGATTAATATTTGGAGGAAGAAGTAAGTTTGGAACCAGATCTACGCGAATTGGAAAGCGATACATAGTAGATCACAAGAAATTTATTGAGACTGATTACAACCCCTTTTTAGGAGAATCTGAAAGTGAAGAAGAAAGAAGTAACCCCACAACCCCAAGAGGTGTGTCATAACTAGGTAGTGGGAATAATCAAGGCACCTTTGGGATTCCCCATCCCACTAATCCCCTTACCCCCCATCCCCCTCCCCATAGTTCCCCTACACCCCCTCCCCTAATCCCCCGAGGAACATGGCTGATCATATCAAGCTATCTATCTTTAGAGGAATCAAATCAGAGGATCCTGAGAAATTTTGGTTTGTAGTTGGGGCCATATGGAAAGAAAGACAGATTACCGAAGAATATGTAAAGAAGGAAAATATTTTCACATCGTTGTGGGAAAGAGAGTTAACAAGGTACATAAAGTATTCCATGACTCATTAGGTTGCTTCACTGGATGATACAAAGAAAGTATTGACTTTAGAATTTAAAAAGCCAAAATTGAAGTCAGAATGTATTACTGAACTGAAGGAGATCAAACAGATGAAAAATGAATATGTTTGAGAGTTGGATCAAAATGTTAATGGGAAAAGTGAGCTTTATCATTCCCGAAGATAAGCATAAGGAATAATTTATCGCTACGTTGTTTCCACATATCACATTACCCTTGACATAGCATAAAATAGCAACTCAAGCTAAAGCTCTGGAAATTGCAATGAAGTTGGAAGCTTCGCTGGTGGGAGGTACTCATGCAGAAGTATAGAAGATTCATACTTAGCTAGCACATCTAAGGAAGGTAAGGAAGTTAGACCAAAAGTTAGAAAAAATGTTTGGTGTATAAATTGCAAAGATGAAGGCCATTTTAAGGAACAATGCCCTGTGTTCAGAGATTACTTGGCTAGTAGAGCACCTTATCCATTGAATCTAGAACTGTCAGACAACATCGTGCAAAATAATTTTATTTATTGCAGAAGTATGTGCAGACCCATAGGAAGCTGTTTTACAACTTCTGTAAGTTAGTGGGACATGATGAGAAGAAATGATGAAGTTATGACTTGATGATGGAACACACTGATGATGATTCTATAATGTAAATACACATGGCGATCAAGGAAAACATATTGGTTGAGGAGGTTTCCAAGGAGGAGGAGGAGAAGGAGGAGGAGGAGGATTTTGTCGAAGGCACGACCAAACTATCTGTTATAACTATGGACAAACATGACACTATGCAAGAGATTGTCAGAATCCTACTTCCACCTCTAAGTATTGTCGCAAGCTTTGGATCATGTGATAAAATAATGTTCGACCCTTATGGAAAATATGCAGGAGAAAATGAACCAACAACCCACACAAAATATGCAAATGATGACCGCTGAAGTAAGGGAGGATAAACCATGCATCAATATTGTGACAAGAAGTGGAACTGCGACGGGAGATGATTTAAAAGCAAAAGGTAAGAATTCGATGGAATATACATGGGTGAGAAAGACCACAGAAAAATACCTTTGGTTCAGTATTCATATGGAAAAAGAGAAAACTCATGGAGGCAAAGTGAAGCTTCATGGATCCTGGAGCTTCGATATCGAAATCACAACCAATCCAGAAGTTAATACCAAAGAAGGAAAACCCTAAAGTAACTACTCAGCTGAAAGAATTGAATCCAAGTATTTTAAGGTTTTTATTACAGAATTGCATTAAGATTTTGAGGAATCAGAAGGCTGTCGAAGGACTCTAGGATTTTCCAGATTCCTGCGTTTATAAAGAAGTGCCACAAAGTGATCAACACACAGTAAAAAATTTACATCGACATAAGAAGAGAACAAGGAAGGAAATGAGATTAACTGCACAGATCGGGGAATATGATATGGATAAGGTAATCCTATATTTGGGATCCAATGAAAAATTATTGCCTAAGCAAACTTGGGAGCGAATGGGAAAACCAAATTTGCAATGGTCGCCGATCCAGTTGAGGATGGAAAACTAGTAGAAGATCATCCCTATGGGAAGGTTATCTGGTGTTGTAGTAGATATTGAAGGAGTGCACGTTGTTACAAATTCAAGGTGATTGAAATTGTAGATGATAACAATCCATATCTGGCGCTGCTTGGATTTAATTTGGCTTTTGATACTGTAGAAATAATCAATTTGCAGAAGAGACAAATGGTGTTCAAAAAGGATGATTTTAGGGTCATTGTTCCTCTAGACCCATCAAAAGGAGTGCGCTATATAGATTTTGTCCGCGATGAGTATTGCAACGCGGATGTCGACAACATTTACAAGATAAAATATGAGGAAGATTGGATTAATCCAACTGCGTAAGGTAAACTAAGCTGGGAACAAGAAAATTATTGTACTTCATATTCCAATGAAGAGCAGAACATGTTGCATGAAGTGTCTATAAGATGATGTGCCATAATCACAAGATGACTTCACTGCATAACTTCAGAGGTATGCGATTTTCCTTATTATGAAGAGATAGCAGATGTAAGTCTTTTTCTTGATAAATTTGAAAGAAAAATACTAGAAGAACAGAGGTTCCAAGCTTTTGATGTGGCCATGATATCTACCCATGCTAGATGGTGGGGTACTCATAAAGAGAATATAGGAAGTTGGGAAGAGTATAGAAGGCTGATGAAGGTCAGTTTTGGGCCAATAGATACTAGAATAAAAGTAAAATATAATGGAAATGTTGACCACCAGGAGCATTATTTTCGTTTCACTTCAGTTTGGGAAGACGTATGCGATATCAAATATCATTTAATTTGAAGAAGTGTAACTTTTGTGTACCTTTTGGTATATTTTTGGGACATGTTGTTTGTAAGAAATGAATCATGGTGGACCCTACGAAGATTGTTGCTATTATAAACCCGAATCCACTAAAGACAGTGAAACATCTATGCACAACACTTGGACACATTGGCTATTACAAAATGTTTATAAAGGGGTATGCGAAGACAACTGTGCCAATGGAGAAGTAATTGAAGAAATATGTCACTTTTCAATGGGATGAAGAATGCCAGAAGAGCCTCGACATATTAAAGGAGAAGATGGTAATTGCATATATTCTGGTTTGCCCGGACTGGAATAAGAAATTTCATGTACATGTTGATGGCTCTTGCATAGCGTTGGGTATAGTACTGGCACAACAAGGAGCAGGAGAAATTGATAAAAACTGTCCAAAGAAGAGAAGAACTATTCTACGATATAAAGAGAAGGATGAGCTATGGTACATGCATTACAAAAGTTCAGGAATTATTTGTTGGGAGCGCACTTCAAGATGTTCATTTATCACTCCACGCTAAAGTATTTGGTGAATAAGCCTATTTTAGGAGGAAAAATATGTCTACGGTTGTTTTTTTTCCAGGAGTACGAATTCGAAGTTATAGTCAATCCAGGAATATTGAATGTGAATTCTGATCATCTATCAAGGATAGAGACAAGGGAAGAACCCAAAGTATCGAAGATAAATTTCCCGATAGACAATTATTCGAAATTAGGGTCGCAAATGATCACTTCGCGGATATTGTTTAGTTTCTGGCCACACGAATGGCACCCATGGAGTACAATACGTAGTAAAATAAGGAGATGGTATTCAAAGCAAAAAATTTCTCGTTGATTGCACGACACTTGTACAAAATGGGACCAGATGAAATATTGTGCAGATACATCCATGATCATGAAAGGCAGATTATTTTGGCAGAAGCTCATGGAGGAGTTCCAGGAGGACATTATGCAAGAAAGAACACTACACACAAGATATTTAGATCTGAGTTATGGTGGCCCACAATGCATAAAAATGCAAGGGAGTTTTTTTAAGCATGTGATGCATGCCAGAGAACAGGGAAGTCATCTAGAGTGGAATAAATGCCATTAAATCCACAAGTGACGTTGCAACCATTAAACCCAATAGGAAATAAGACCATCATCAAATAGATAATCATTGCAACTGATTATTTGACAAGGTGGGCTAAGGCATAGCCAGTGAAGGATTGCAGCGCAGATACCACGGTGAAGTTCATATTTGATTATATCTTGTCCAGATTTGGGTGTCCAAAGATCTTGATGAGTGATAGGGGTTCACATTTATTTCATAATACAATTGAGGTGATGACTAGATAATTTCAAGTACATCATCATAAGAGTACACCCTATCATCCTCATGCGAATGGGACATTTGAATATTTCAATAAGATTCTAGAGAATGAACTGACAAAGGTGTGCAATGTGAAAAAAAATGATTGGGATTTAAAGATTCCAACGATGTTATGGACATATAGGACACCATGCAAGAAACTGATAGGCCAGACACCTTTTAGGTTGGTATATGGACAAGAAGTAGTCATTAATATGTAGTACATTGTGCCCAGTTTGAGAAATGAAACCTTGACAAACATGGAAAACTCTGAGATAATGGAAGAAAGGATGGAACAATTTCTTGCTTTTGAAGAAGATAGGTTTATAACAAGTTTTCATCAGTTAGTACAAAAATCAAGGGAGAAAGCCTGACATGACAGGAAAATCAAGTAAAAACATTCAAGGAAGGAGATATTGTCTAATTGTATGATAAAAAATTCACAAAGTTCCCAGGAAAGTTTAAAACACATTGGTTGGGACCGTATATCATCAAGAACATCTCTAATGGTGGTGTAGTTTAGCTCGCGAAGTTGTATGGTTAGTTGATTATAGGATGAGTGAATGGTAGTAGAATGAAGGTATACAGGGACGAATCTCTCCCTAGAGTTTCAAACTAAAAGACAAAAGGAGGACACTCTAAGTGGCACCTGCAGTTGAAAGTTGGCATTGGACTATGAAATACTCTACAGAATGGAACTTCATTGAATGAAGATGACTGCGCGATATTCAGAAGTATGGTGAAGTTCAAAAGAACTACACCAAAGGATGATCATTGTGCGATAGTCAGGAGTACATTGAAATCCAAAAGAACCATGATGAAGGACGGATTATTGTGACACAAATGAATAATTTTATGGAAATATGACCGTTGGAAGGAAAAAATTTTTGTTAAAAGAAAGTTTTCATTAAAAGGCGCAGGAGAATCGAATTTATGAAGCACAACTAGTTGGATCTAGTGCCATATCTACATTAAATGAAATAGATCTGATAAATCATGAGTTTTAAAATTAAAATTTGCTATAAAATCTATATCCCGATCCACATTTTACACTTTGCGCTCTGTAGAATTCGAATTGTGAAGTTGCAACCAAGTAAGAACCGAGCATCTTGTTGTATGTATGGGAGGAGTTTTGAAGAGATTGCAAGAGAATTTGTAAAGAAAGGGCTAGCAGGAATCATGAAGCTACAACACTAAGTGTAATAGGCCTGAGGTCATCGCGTAAGAAAACCACCATAGAATAAGGAAAAAATTAAAAATAGGAAAAGAGGCCATCTGCAGCCTCTAGAGTCTAAAATTCCCCAAGGAAGAAAATAGCCAAGGAGAACCGAACGAAGAAGCAACCTGGAAACAAGGGAAGAAATCGAGATACTAGAAATAGAGACAGAGGGCACATAACTGCCCTCTATGCTACCACCATAATTTCCACCAATGAATTTGGGTGCTAAGTTGGTTAAGGATTGTGAAAATTTGAAGTTCAACACCTTCACACCATTTCTACTAGAGAAGGTCGCGTTTGAAGGAGAAGTATTGGGGAAAATATCATAGCTAAAAATGGAGGATTGGGATTTCAATGACCGCAACAAGTACCCACAATTTGAGCCAAGCTGGTACCTGCAGAGTGTTTACTATCGTAAGAGTAAAGTGACTAGATTGGAGCCAATATGGTGGGCAGAAATACTGCAGAGATTAGGATTATTTAACATGTTGAATGTACCCCATTTCGGTCGAAGTAATCCGAACACAACCTATGTTTGGAAATTTTTGGCGCTAGTACATGATGGATGCATATGGATGGGGATGAAGATACTGATTGATGAGATTTTTATTATAAGGATCACTACGCTGCCATACTAGGGAAAGGGCCCTCCTAAAGATTTTTTTGGAAAAATTCAAGATAAGGCAGTTGCGGAAAACATGAAAAATAAGTATGGGATGGTAAAGAAGTCGAGAGGATATGCCATAAATTCTATCAGCGTCCAAGGAGTGCACTTCGTCGTGCACATTATGACAGGAAATATTATGAGGAAATGAAGAGAAAATGAAGTCCCCATGGTCATGGTTTATTTAGCCGCGTAGTGCATCATTGGGGTACAATTCAACTAGGTTGGAGGATTGTCGTGAAGCACAAGAAGAGGGCACAAAGTTTCATTAAACATGGTTGATCCTAATCATCGTGCTCCTGGCATGGAAGGATCCAAAAGAGTCCTAATTCCAATCAGTTGAACCAGATGTGTGTGATGTTGCGCGATATGCATCTCTATGGTTCAGCAAGGAACCATTGTGTACCTAGTAAAATAAGTTTTTTTTGTATCAATGCAGATGTATTGTAATATTCCAAAATTAGCATGCAGCTAATTGGAATATTGATTTTTGTTTTTATCACCTAGCAGCTTAATAAATGGGTAAGGAAGCCCATGCATATTAAAAATATGAATAAAATCCCTCATGATGTAAGAGGGGATAGTCATAAGAGCTGGATTTCATTGAACATGGTCATTTGCATGTGGACAAGGTCAAGTTTGACCATGTCAACAGTGCTGGGATAGGAGGTGGAGAACACTTTGAGAGACAACGCAGTATGAATGGGAGGGATATTCCTTGGTGGAGGAAACCCTAATGAGTGGGACCCATGGTGAGAGGGCTTCCATTTGTTTAAAAGGAGGGCAAAGCAGCCATTGCTATTCATGTTATGTATTCTTGATTTTATGGTCTGAAGACTATTTGGCATTCTCTTGTTGTTTAGAAAAGTTGCAGTGCTGCTTAGCACAAGGATTTCCTATTTAGGAATTCATTCTCCTTCCAAGAGAGGCCTCTTGAAGGAGCTTGTTCTTCATTTCTCCACATTCAGGCTTTAGGCCAAGCATCCTCCTTTAGCTACAACACAGTTTTTGTTTAGAGCTGAGTTGTGTTGCAGGGTGTTACAGTGGAGGTTCCTCAACACCACTTCCTGGGCTTATCTTTCAGAGGAGGGAGCTTCCTTTCCTTTGGGTGATTAGTTTGGAAGCCCTTGGAGCATGTTTCAGATCTTGGCACTTGGCCAATACATTTTCTTGCACCTACAGCGCAGTATCCCTTAGTGACTGCGTTATTTCCAGTGAGGGATTGTAGTGTTTGTAGGAGGGTGAGATATTCAGTGTTAGGATCAAACTTTCACTTGGAAGATCCATTGGAGGAGGTATATTCATCTGATGAAACATCTTCATCCATCTCCATCTAGATCCATTCCTTGAGTTGCAGCTTCTACCCTACAACTCCGACATTTTGCAGTTTTTCATATTTCAACCAATCCTTCGAGGATTGTCTTGAGATAGTGTTTGGGAGCATAGATCTTCACTCCCAATGTTGTATGAGGCATCTATATGCAGATGTATGATATTTCACATTCCCATGTAGCAGTGTACCTTCTATTACTGCGCATTACATGTTCCTGAGCATTCTGCAATAGAGCAACATTCCACCTTTTTCACATGTATTCATGAGAGGCTTGTTTGCCTTGATCATTTGAGTTGTATTGTACATGTTTGCTGCTGATTTACATAATAAAATGGCTCCATGGTTTCCATACATTTTGGTATGATGTTGTTCACTGCTATTTCCAATTTATGTTTATGTATTGCTAGATCTCCAACTTTAGAATATCTTAGGATATTCTCACTGTTGTAGAAATTCCCTATTTTGGGATACTACAGTGGTATCAAAGCATAATCTTGGCTTAGCCTGTGGAACTCAGCCATGATGCTATCAAGAAAAGAGAAGATGAAGACTCCATTCTTTGGAGGGAAGAAGGAGGACAGGCTTTCAAAGCTTCTTCCTAAATCTGTACAGAGCATTCAAGAAGATCTCAAGAAAATTAGAAGGGGCATGTGCATAGAATCTCCAAGAGGGTTTGAATCTAAATCAAACTCTAAAATTTCACATCATGAGTGTGAGCATGTAGCCACACACATTTATGCACAACGCATTCACATGCCCAAAATTTCCATGAGAGAGATGGAAGAAGAAGGAATGGCTAGGAGGGAAACTCTTAGTGATTTTATGCAAGAGTATGAATCTCAGACTCAGAAGTTTAGAGATCATATTACTTTTCCAAAGTTTTGCAAGATCAAGGTGAAGAGAAGAAAGCAGCATGATAGGGATAGATTCCTTCTATCTACTTTTGATGGTTCACCTACATGTTCAGCCGGAGCTTGGGTGGAAGAACTAGACACCTTTTTGCAGCAACACCAAATTTCTGAAGATGAAGCCATCAGAGTTGCAGCGCTGCATATTGGAGGTAAGGCCTATGCATGGTGGATATTTGAGTATTTTTCTTTGAAAAATTCAAATACTTCTTCCTATGCAAGGTTCATTAAGACATTGATGGAAATGTTTGATGGAAAACTTTCTGTAACACATGTGGAGAAGTTAAACAAACATAAACAAACAAAAACCTTGCATGTGATGGAGAAAAATATAAACTCATATCCACTTCAGAAACCCATGGAGGAGACTGACATCTTACAAAATACCTTGTTAGAGGCAAAGCCTCTATCTCATATTCCTGAACAAGAGGGCATGGGGATCTCTTTTTCAAAAGAGGATCCAATTCTTGGGAGGTTTCCCATACATGTTGATGAGGAGGAGGGCAACAACGTTGTCATGTCTAGATTTTATATAGCACCTCATGTAGAGGAAGAGGGATCTCTTGCGCCAACTAAAGGGATTATTGTATCATTGCAAGAAATTCCCCAGAATCTCACATGTGGAGATCAAGGCACAACTCATGATTTACATGTGCCTTTGATAGAAGGGTGTGAACCTATGGAGATACAAGGAGGAGATAGGGAGGATGACCAGCATCATGTGATACGGAGCACACACCCCTATCTATTTCATGAGGTTGATGCACCTAAGAGGGAGAATGGATTGTGTAGTTAGAGCAGTGACAAGTCTGTCTATTCATATATGCAGTCTACTCTTGATGAGGATGTCTCATTGCATGGATACATTTCACCAAGGAGACCACCAGATCAGCAGATGATGAGGGATGCTTCACATTTTGAGGCACCATTCATTTATTTCAGAGGATTGGAGACCTTGGGAGGTCATTGTACAGCGCTGAGAGTCTTGGGTATACTCAAGGAGGAGAGAGACATTCTCTCAACATCATCTTTACCCACTCTCATTTCAGATTCTGCGTTGTGGCAGAAGCAGCATGGGAAGGATAAAAATCTTCCAACTTGCATCTTTGGCGTGGGAGATGTCAAAGAGGAGGATGACCATATGAAAAATATTTTTCATGAGAGATCATCAGCGTTTTCACTATGGAGGATAGATCCATATTGGAACTCCCAGCTATTGGTGGAGTATTCCAAGGATATTTTTACTTGTATGATGTTGGATGACCAGGTGGATGAGGAGGGATATTCAGTTAGAGATGGGGTCATCTACTATCATAATAGGATCTTCTTATCTAGAGCTTCCAAGCTCAAGGGGAAGTTGCTACAAGTAGATCACAGAGATTTCCTTTTCAGCCACACTTATTCTATGAGAGCATATCACACCATCATGGAGGGGTATTTTTGGGAAGGTTTTGAGGAGGAGATGTATCAGCATATGAGGAGATGCATGGGTTATGTGGAGATGGAGGAGATACATAACTCTTTGGAAGAGTTAGCACAACCACCTCTTTTCTCTTTAAGGATGAGAGGAGACTCATCTATGAGCCCCTCCATTTGTATGAGCAAGAAATATGGTAAGGGTATTTTTTGTTTGCATGATGACTTGTATAATGTATATATGCATCCCTTAACCATATATGTGCAAGATGTTGCTCCAGGGAGGAGCATTCTTTCTTCTAGACTTCATGGTCTACTTGAGGCCATGAGCAGTATTGATGACCACTCCCTAGAAGGACTTGGGGAGGAGATGTATTATGGAGAACATGCTCACTTTGTACCAAACACCATTCACTTTCTCCAAACATATGAGGAGAGTGGGATAGCAAGCGAGTGGTTGAGAAACCGCACTTTTTGTCACTCTCTTTTGCAATTGAGGGTCAAACTGCGTTGGTTACATTTGAGGGACCATTTTCCTTCTCCCTTGCTACATATGGCAGCAATTATGGTTCTCATTATGATTCCTTATGTTGTTGTTGTTCTTGTTTTTATTGGGAGCATGATTGGGGGAGTGGCACATTGGTTGGATGTGTCCCTTGGGGGAGAGATTTCCCACATTGTTTGCATTGCATGTTATAATGGGAGCATGAGAGAGTATGTGGCCAATACAGAAAAACACTTGTTTCCTTTTGAGGTGAGCCATATGATGGTGATTTCCAACTCATCACATATGAGATGTTTGGGCCAACATGATTCATAACGTTGGAGAGAAGGTCCTTGATGATCTAGTCTTCTTCTTGCCACTTGAGGGAAATATTATTGCAGCCCAATATCAACATATACTCTTCACTTATCCTAATTGGAGAGGAAGACAATGTGGGGTAGGCTATTTTGTCTACCAAGATCAGATTTTCATCCCACCTACATTGCAGGAGCCAAAGGTGGAAGAGGATCTCCAGGAGTTGCCATGTTGGGAGGTAACTCATTTTGTATGGATGATTGCTTGGGGATGGAGGATCCATATGGGAATGATGATTCCCAATGCATTTTAGATCCCATCCCTCAAGGGGACCTTTGGATAGCACCTTATTTCCTTATTGAGTACTCTACTTGTTCACGATGATAGTTATTTAGCTAACTTACATGCTTGGGAGGGGAAATATGGAGATTTATTGATGAGACAACATCTCATTCCTTGGAGGAGCATATCATATGTGAATGCTGCAAAAAGAGTAGGGGAAAATTCTCAGTTCTATCCTTGTAGTTGCTTGAGGACAAGCAACATTTGGGATGGAAGGACTGTAATATTCCAAAATTAGCATGCGACTAATTGGAATATTGATTTTTGTTTTTATCACCTAGCAGCCTAATAAATGGGTAAGGAAGCCCATGAATATTAAAAATATGAATAAAATCCCTCATGACGTAAGAGGGGATAGTCATAAAAGCTAGATTTCACACCCTCATGTGTGAACAGGGTCATTTGCATGTGGACAAGGTCAAGTTTGACCAAGTCAACAACACTGGGATAGGAGGTGGAGAACACTTTGAGAGACAACGCAGTATGAATGGGAGGAAGATTCCTTGATGGAGGAAACCCTAATGAGTGGGACCCATGGTGAGAGGGCTTCCATTTGTTTAAAAGGAGGGCAAGGCAGCCATTTCTATTCATGTTATGTATTCTTGATTTTATGGTCTAAAGACTATTTGGCATTCTTTGGATGTTTAGTAGAGTTGTAGTGCTGCTTAGCACAAGGATTTCCTGTTTAGGAATTTCTTCTCCTTCCAAGAGAGGCATATTTAAGGAGCTTTTTCTTCATTTCTCCACATTCAGGCTTTAGGCCAAGCATCCTCCTTCAGCTATAGCGCAGTTTCTGTTTAGAGCTGAGTTTTTTTGTAGGGTGTTGCAGTGGAGGTTCCTCAACACCACTTCCTGGGCTTATCTTTCAGAGGAGGGAGCTTTCTTTCCTTTGGGTGATTAGTTGGGAAGCCCTTGGAGAATATTTCATATCTTTTCACTTGGCCAATAAATTTTCTTTCACCTACAATGTAGTATCCCTTAGTGACTGCATTATTTCCAGTGAGTATTTGCAGTGAGGGATTGCAGTGTTTATCAAAGGGTAAGATCTTCAGTGTTAGGATCAACCTTTCACTTGGAATATCCATTGGAGGAGTTCTATTCATCTGACGCAGTATCTTCAGACATTTCCATCCAGATCTAGTCCTTGAGTTGCAGTTGCTACCCTGCAACTCCGACATTTTGTAGTTTTTCATATTTCAGCCAATCCTTTGAGGATTGTCTTGAGATAGTGTTTGGGAGCATAGATATTCACTCCCAATGTTGTATGAGCCATCTATATGAAGATGTATGATATTTCACATTCCCATGTAGCAGTGTACCTTCTATGACTACAAAGTACATGTTCCTGAGCATTATGCAATAGAGCAGCATTCCACCTTTTTCACATGTATTCATGAGAGGCTTGTTTGCATTGATCATTTGATTTGTATTGTACATGTTTGCTGTTGATTTACATAATAAAATGGCTCCATGGTTTCCATACATTTTGGTATGATGTTATTCACTGCTATTTCCAGTTTATTTTTATGTATTGCTAGATCTCCAACTTTAGAATATCTTAGGATATTCTCATTGTTGTAGAAATTCCCTATTTTGGGATACTACATGTATCTACACATTAAGGTGAACCAGATCTAAATTTTGTCGCCAAGCATGTATGAGCAGTACCAGTGTTATCACTCAAAAAAATTGAAACATCATTTGACATAGTCTTATGAATTCATTTGTCAAAGGTATGGTCATAGATTTCATTAGGAATATATATATATATATATTTTCATATTTGCCTATCCTAAGGTCCAAACCCACCCCGATTCAAGTCATATCATTTGAATCAATCATCATTTGCTGACATATTCCATTTCCCAATATTTTGAATTCGAAAAGGTCACTTTAGCCAAGATTTCTTGTTTTCATAGCAAATTACACAGTAAAAAGGCATTTTTCGCTATGAAACTGCTAATAATTTCATAGCAAAACTGCTCGGAAATGAACTAAATACGATATGAAAAGGGGTTTTTCTATCTGTCTTTTCAAATTCAGTGCTAGGTGCCAGTCAATGATTATAACTGTTAGGGTGGATGTCATTTGAGTCAGTTAGGGTTAAATCAAGGTACAATGGCCATGGCTAAGGTCATTATTAATATTTTTAGCATGTATGAGTCATGCTTAAGCCATGGGTTGTCATCAAAACCTTAAAATATTACCCAATTGAGTCATTTGTCATTCTCCACTCCATATTTGGATGCTACTGAGTTCTGGAGCGCTGTTTCACCAAGCCAAGCTGGTTGCTGGCATTTTCAAAAGTTGAAGGTGTCACTGATCAAGCGAGGTAGAGAATGTATAAAATCATCATGGCTACAAAGAGGAAGACCAATAAAGGTGGAAGCTGCCTCAGATATGAGCCATCAGAAATTAATTTTATTAATGAAGACCCAACTACCTTAGAAGTTTTCAGAAGCACAGGGTGTTTGCAGTTTTGCCAAAGATTGCAAGGGTGCCATGTGCAGGTTTCTAAGGAGTTTTCCATGAGTTTCAATGGGACAACTTCAAAGGTGGGAATGTTGAGCCTCACTGTAACACCAAATACCATTGCAGCAACCACAAGAATCCCTAGAGGAGGAGAACAATGGTTCAAAGGCTTCAAGTTCACCATGCAGGAATGTAAGGAATTTATCATGCCAGAGCATAGTGAGATTGATCTCACAAATTCCATCCCAAGGAGCTACATGAAAGAAAACTTCTCAAATATGCTTCTAATAATTCAGAAGTACTTCACCTGTGAAGGGAGGTATCATATGGTTTATTCCTACCACTTCAGGCTTCTGCTACATTTTGTTGGTAAGAGGTCTCTTGATTTACCTTTTTACTTATATAGAAGCTTAGCTAAAATGTCAGACAAAGTTCAAGCTAAATCTGAAGGAAATGAAACCTCACTCTTTAATCATGGTTTAATCAAGTTGCTGGTTTTAGATGAGTTAGAGAGATTAGGCAGAGACTGGTCATCTTTTCTGTTTGTCAGTGGTTTTGAAGTAGATGTCACCACTCCTAAAAGAACGCCTAAACCTAGAGATATACCATCACCTTCAGTGGCAGAGAAAATTGAGCCAGTGAGCATGGAGACAAAGCCATTGCAGAAGGTTGATACACCCAAAGTTACACTTGCAAAACACAAGCCAACAGTGAGAAAACATGGCAGAAAGAGGGTTACAAGAAGCCAAACAGTGGCTAAGGGTAACTTAGAAGACATTCTGCATGTTATAGATATTGAAGAAACTCCCATGGTCCAAGCTGAAGATATAGTTGATGGAGGAAAGAAGCTCAAGAAAGCCAAAACAGCTAAGAAGTTAGAGTTTGAAGGTGAAGATGCAGGATTCATGTTTCAAGCTAGGAAACTAATGACAAGACATTCCAGAAAGGTCTTGGAAAGCAGTAAAGAGGCTCAAAAGGTTACTAAAACTATCCAGCCACCACCAAGCATCATTGACCTTTCCTCACCTGCAAAAGAAGAATTAGTCATTAAACAAAGGAAAGGAAAAGATAAAATCATTGAAAAAAAAAAGATTGAGGTCCTTAAGGAGCAGTTGAAGCTGGAAAATGATGAAATATCAGTCTTGAAGAAAGAGGCAAGGCATCGCAAGGTTCAGAAGGCATAGTTTGAGAAAATGGAAGAGATTTGGGAGGATCAAGTCACAAGTGTCCCTAAGACCTTGGAAAACACAAAAAAAAACTGATCAAATGGACTAACCCATTGAGAAGAGAGGTGAAACATATCAGAAAAATGAACCTGCACCTACATTCTAAGAACAAGACACTAAAGGATCAAATTAAAGACCTTTAAGAGCAATTAGAATTGATTCATGAAGAGCTGGAGAAGAAGGGCTTAAAGATGACTGTGATTGAGGAGCCCATAGCTTAGATGATCATTAATGAAGAGGAAACACCACAAGGGTCCTAAGTTAAGTTTGAATGTGTTTTAGAAGGTTCAAGGCATGCTAAAGACCAATTTTTTGCAGCTAGAGGTCAATTTTTTTGGACACTATTGAAATCTGGAAATTCTGCAGTTTTTCTTAGTTTCGTAGCGTTTCCTAGGCATAAAGCCAAGAAAATGCTACAAAAATTTCTGGAGTAGCCTATTTTCTTCTAAAATCACTTTTTTTTTTTCAGTTTTCAGGGAGAGAGTTTAATGGTGGTGAGGTGTCATGTCTTGGTGGACACCATGGAACAACAAAGGAGCAAAAATTTTGGGTGTAGAAGATTCATTTTCAACGCTACGAAAGCTCACTATGAAACTGTCATGTTTTCGTAGCGAGATACTTTGAAGGTTTTGAAGCATCCTAATGGCAGTTCTGGACAGCTGGACTTCTCCAACAGGTCAAGGGACCTTATCATCAAAAATTTATGACTAAAAGAAAGTGTTGTGGAGACAACTCATCAGTTAAAGCTTTCGTAGAAGATAAAGGTCTTGCATTCCTGAAAAATAGGGTTTTGTTCCACATGTCTAGGAGGGTTTTTAATATGAAAAGTAGTGATGAACTATGTCATAGCCTATTCGAGCATGTGATGCTTATTTGTAACTGACATGTAACTATTTCAAAGATAAGGTAGAATGATGTAATAAATAGGAGTTTGAGTCCTACTAGGAAATGTCTTCTTTAGGGTGTAGCTTTCATTTTCTTATTAAAAGACATTTTTTTTCTATTATATGAGGTGTCATAGGAAGAATCTGATGAATCTAGCCATCAGGCATATCATCCTTGTTGTAAGAATGTCTATTTAAAGTCAAATTATCGAAGTAGTAAGGGGTGGGATACTTTTTGCACCAAAATGTTGCTTTATGTATTTTGACTCATATCAGTAATACATAGTGACTTCTTCCCGACAGACCTAAGATTCTCATGGGGTTTTTAATGTTTTATTGATCTACATCTTATGTTTTACTACTTGCAGTAGATTTCATTGCTATTACTCAGAATTATAACGCTATGCTCTGACTTCCTTTAGTAATGAGATAATTGTGTTTTCCTACGTTTTATGAGTAAATTGCCTTTGTTAAAGACCCCTATCTGCCTTAGCTTCCATGTCAAGAAACCTTGCCGCTGAATCTATGGATTTGTTGACTCCATAAGCCCAATGGTAGGAAGCCGGAATTTCTTTTCAACCTGCATACATAAAAAAAAAGTTACTTTTCAAATAAAGTTAGCCATATAGTACTATCATAATCAAACATCGTAAACCCCTTCGAGAGAGCCCTCTCAGACTGAAGAGGCTAAGCTTCAGTCAAAATCTGATTTGAAACAGTTACATTGAATTGTCTGATAAGCATCCAATCAAGTGCAATTTTGTGATAACATGTTGGTGCGTTTGCCAGGAGCCCGAAGATATACTTTTCCCAAAATTTTGAAGCTGAACTCTTGAAGGTAGCAGGAGCTTAGAAGTTGTTCGAGGCTGCAACTACCTTTCTCATGTTCAAAGGTGGCTTCGAAAATGATATATACAAGGAGTAATCCTGACCCAGATCCACCTACAATTATGGATAATCCAAACACAATTTCCATAGGCATTCAAGGCAAAACTAGAATATCAGGTACTCCATTACACACAAAAGCCTTGTCCTCTGAAGTTTTAAGAAGTCCTGAAGATAAAAGGTTTGATGATAAAATTAAGGAAGTCTTGTTTAGGTCTGAAAATGAAAAATAATTGACTGAAATTTTATTATACCTACATAGAAGAGGTCTTGATACCTCAGCCTTAGTAACACAAAAATATAAAAAAGAGTTTTGGGAAGAAGTCACATCTGAGTTATTGTTAGAGAGGGAATCCTTGGATAGGTTGAAGGAACTAGACCCATTTGAAATATTACTAAGAAGTAAATCTGGTTTTCCTTTACCTGATTGGAGTTCAATTATAACTAGACAATAAAAACCAACCAGCCCCCCCCCCCCCACAATAGTCCCTCTTCCTCTACCACTATTGTCCCTAAAACTACCACAATTCCAATCATAATTGAAGGAAATGTGCAACCTCCACCTGCTAGGTATGCCCCTCTTGTTCTTCTAGATATCCTTAATGCCCTTCCTAGCAAATATTCTGCTAGAATCAAAACTTGGGGAAGTGATGAAGAGATTACAGCTGAAGAGCATAAAGAATAGTTCAATGACTTCACAAACAAGGAGGAGGTTGACCATGAGGATGTCAAGATGAGATTATTCTCTTAGAGCTTTATTGGTGAGGTCAGGAAGTGGTTCAAAGCCCTTACACGAGGAAGCTTGCATAATAGGAATGAATTTGAAGATAGCTTCTTGAGAAAGTGGGGAAATCGAACCAACCCTGTACAAGCCCTCACTGAGTATAATAGTTTGAAAAGAGCTATTGATGAAACTATTAAAAATTTCTCTAAGAGATTTAACAAATTTTATGACTCCATCCCTGCCCATCTAAAGCCTCCTCCAGGAGTAGCTCAACTAAGATATGTTGAGGCCTTTGATTATGAATTTTCTATCCTACTAAGAGAAAGAGAATCTCCTTCACTAGCTGAAATGAAAAATGATGTTGTGAAGGTAGAGGTCAATATGATAGCAGCTAAAAATTCCAAGATGGGAAAGACAAAATTGAAAGAAGAAGATAAACCTTCCACCTCTGATGATAAATTTGACTCCATGATGAAGACAATGGAAAAATTGATGGATAGGCTTGCCCTTGGGAATGCCTCAGCTCCTCCTGCACAACATGAACCTCAGTTTAGAAATCCGCAGTTTAGAAGACCTCAAAACTAGCAGAGATCGAGGGAAAACTGAAATCAGCTTGACCCTCATGTAAGGCCTCCTTTTCAACAAAATTTAGTTAATGAAGAAGATCAACCTGAAATACATGAAGAATCTATTCATTGCTTGGATGAAAAATGTCAGGAATGTTTTTGACTAAGGAAGAACATGATGAGTCAGATCATGATGTAAACAAGAGTGAGGAACCATCTGATTATCTTAAAGGATATCAACATGCAATATTTGAGATGCAGAAAAATACAACCTCATAAATAGAAATGTTCCAATTACTGCAAAAAAACATAGCCCAAGAAAGATGCCCCTAAAGCTGCTGAGGTTAGAAAAGATACACAACCTCCTCCTCCTATCAAAGAGACTGAAAAATTTGATTCTATTTTCAATTTGTAAAATGAGATCTCCAATATCAAAATCCCAGTCCCTTTTGGAGAAATTCTTAAGGTGAATGAGTACAAAAGTAAGATTGTAAAAATTCTGAATTCCCAACCAGGAGCTGCTAACATCCTTAATGTTCAAGAAGATCATCCAACCATATACTTGGGACCAAGATTGGAAGATGAGCAGAATGAAGAGGTGCCTCCTTTTTATGTTAGCCTTAGCATTCATGACATGACATACACAATTCCATGTTGGATTCAGGGGCCTCTCATAACCTCATGCCCAAAGTGATCATGGAAAGGATGGGATTAGAAATCACTAGGCCATATAAGGACTTGTTTTCTTTTGATTCAAAAAGAGTTCAGTGCATTGGTTTAATAAAATATGTTGTTGTTGGTCTTACACAAGTCCCTACCAAGATAGTGGTAATGGAAATTGTGGTAGCAGACATTCCACCTAAGTTTGGCATGCTGTTATCAAGGTCTTGGGCAACAAATATCAAAGGCACCATGCAGATGGACCTAACTTATGCCACCATTCCTGTTTTTGGTGAGAAAAGAAGACTATACAGAGAAATAAGGATGGCTTATATGGTAAGTAGTAAGGAAAATCCTCAGAATTTCCCAATCTATGCTGTTGATACTGAATTAGGATCTGATATACTTTTCAATGAATTGACTGATGAAGCAGAAGATAAAAATAAAGCAGAAAATCAGCAAGAAGAAAATCAGCAAGAAGAAAATCAGCAAACAGAAAATCAGCAAATCAGTGAAGTGAAGGCAGAAGGTTGGTGGTTGTTACACTTTGATGGATCAGCAGGAAGGGAGGGGGTTGGAGAAGGATTTTGGATCACAAATCCAGAGGATGAAAGTAAGTTATTTTCTTTCAAACTGAACTTTGATTGCACAAATAACATGGCTGAGTATGAATATCTATTTTTGGGTTTAGAAATTTTGAAAAGAATGGGTGCCCAAAATATTTCTATTTGTGGAGATTCCAAATTAGTTATTAAGCAAGTTGAGGGTGTATATCAAAATAAGGATGCGAGAATGAGGGCATACAGAAATTTGATCATGGAGATGTTAGAGAATTTTCAAGAATATTCATTTATTGTGAAGACTAGGGACCAAAACTTAGTAGTTGACTCCCTAGCTGTCTCTGCAAGTCTGTTTATTATTCCTGCTCATTCCACTGAAAGATATGAGGTTGAAGTTCTTCATAGGCCTGCTATCCCTGACAACATAATTCATTGGCAAGTTTTTGAGGATGATCAACAAGTCAAAAACTTTATAGAATTGAAAGAGGAGTTTGAAAGCACACAAATAGACCAGAAACACATGCTTGCTGAAACAAATGGGAATTATGAAGTGTTACAGATGAAGAATAATTCTATACCCAAAGGTCTAATCCCACTTGAAAATATTTTTGATCAGAATGATGTGTTTAAATCTCCTAGGATATAAGCTGATGAGGAAGAGGTAGAGAGTTGTAACCTTGGTACAATAGCAATGCCAAAAATGATTAAGCTTTCAAAGTTTCTTTCATTTGACATGAAACAAAAATATATTTAAATGATGAAAAGGTTCATAGATGTTTTTGCACGGAGTTATGCTAATTTGAAGAAGTATGATCCTACTATCATTCAGCGTACCATTCCTATTAAAGAAAATGAAAAGCCTTTCAAACAGAAGTTGATGAGGATTAATCCACTTCTCATGCCTCTGATTGAGAAGGAAATGAAGAAGCTCCTTGATGCCAAAATTATTGTTCCAATCAGATTCTCAAAGTGGCTTGCAAACTTGGTTCCAGTCAGGAAAAAGAGTGGAGAAACCAAAATCTGCATTGACTTCAGAAACTTGAACAAAGTCTCTTTGAAGGACAACTAACCTCTCCCAAAGATGGACCAAATTCTGCAAAACATTGTTGGTTCCCAAAGGATGTCTATGTTGGATGGTTTTTCAGGGTACAATCAGATACTTGTACATCCATAAGGTCAGGAGAAAAATACCTTTACCACACCATGGGGCACATTCATGTATGCCAAAATTCCCTTTGGGTTGATGAATTCAGGAGCGAATTTTAAAAGATCAATGGACATTGCCTTTACTGAGGAGAAGGATAAGTTGGTGGTTGTCTATCTGGATGCCAAAAATTTTCTCAAGGAGAGAAGAAAACCATTTGAAGCATCTAGAAAAGATTTTGTTGAAGTGTAGAAGGTTTGGAATTTCTCTCAATCCCACTAAAAGCATTTTTTCTTTCACTTCAGGGAATTTACTTGGTCATATTATATATAAATATGGGATTAAGATTGATCCAAACAGGGTCAATTCCATTCAAAAACTAGATCTTCCTAGAAGCAGAAAGGAAATTCAGTCTTTCCTTGGAAGGGTGAATTTTGTGAGGAGGTTTATTCCTAATTTTGATGAGATTGTAAAATACATAACTAAGATGTTGAAGAAAGGAGTTGACATCAAGTGGATAGTAGAAGAAAAGCACTCATTTGAGGAGATCAAGAAGGCACTTACACAAGCACCAGTGTTGATCACCCCGTATTTTTCAAAAGAATTTCTAGTTTTTACATTTGCATCAGAAAACACAATTGCTGGAGTTTTGCTACAGAAAGGACAACAAGGTACCGAGAAACCCATTTCATTTTTCAGCAGGACCTTAGCTAACTCAGAGTTGAAGTATAACATGTTAAAGAAGCAGGCCTATGCTTTGGTCAAAGCCATCAAAGATTTCAGAATTTACATTCTGCATTCTCATGTCATAGCATTTGTTCCTAATGTTGTTGTGAAGGACATCTTAACTCAAGTTAATCCCGATGGTAAACGAGGGAAGTGGATAGCTAAATTTTTGGAATATGATATAGAAATTAGACCTACAAAATTGGTGAAGGGTCAGGGGCTAGCAAAGTTAATGGCACAGTCTAATTTTGACTGTCTTGATATGAATTTAATTGCAGAAATTTTAGAGATATTAGATGAAGATGAAGAGTTGATTCCCATTGAAGAAAAGTACATCCTTTCTAACTAGTACACAGACATTTTTTTTTGTCTTACATCATCATAGAGCTACTACTGAATTGACAAAGTCTAAGGCAAGGTTTGTGAAGCTAAAATCCCCAAGGTGTTGCATCATTGATACAAATCTGTATTGGAAAGATACTAGTGGTATTCTTTTGAATTGTTTGCTAGAAGAAGAGGCAGAAATAGTGATTGAGGAATTTCACAAATGAGATTGTGGAGGTCATCATTATTGGAAGGCCACAACAAATAAGATTCTTAGAGTAGGGTACTACTATCCTACTATGTTCAAATATATCTACAAAAGGATTGCTGCCTACCATGAATGCCAGATTTTTTATGGTAAGAAAAAGCTTTTTCTTTACCCTTGATGTCTATCTATGTTGAGGCGACATTCTAGCAGTGGGGGCTAGATTTTTATTGGTGAGATTCATCCATCATCTTCAGGTCAACATCACTGGATCCTGACAGCAAATGATTATTTCACCAAGTGGATTGAAGCAATCCCAACTAGGCAAACAAATGATTCAGTTATCCTTTCATTTTTGGAAAATAATATATTGTCTAGGTTTGGCTGCCCTATGAAGATCATCACTTACAATGCACAGGTATTAAAATCCAAGAGGCTGAATAGTTTCTGTCATCAATATCACATTACACTTGGGCATTCTACTGCATATTATCCACAAGGTAATGGTCTTGTTGAACTTTCTAACGAAATCATTCTGAGGATTATTAAGAAGGTGCTGCAGGAAAATAAGAAGTCATGGCATTTGAAGCTAAAGTATGTTGTGTGGGCTGATAGAGAGTGCACAAAGAGATCAATTGGAACTTCACCTTATGAGTTGGTGTATAGGGCTGACGCCATTTTTCCTACATCCTTGGGAGTTCCTGTCATGAAGCTACTGTAAGGATTGGAGGAGGAGCCAAATGAAATTTAGAGGAGAATAAACCAGTTGATAGAATTGCAGGAAAAAAGGGAGGAAGTCTACAACAGAATTAAGAAGACATTTGACAGGAAGGTCAAAGAGGAAAAATTTCAAATTCAAGCTGTGGTTTTGAAGTGGGAGGCTAGGATTGAAGAAAAGGGGAAGCATGGTAAGTTTGAGAATATCTGGAAAGTTCCATTTATAGTGGCTACATTTCATGGAAACAATAGTTACATACTGCAGGAGATGGATGGACAACCTTGTGCTGGAGGGCCTGTCAATGGAAGGTTTTTGAAGCACTATTCCTCTTAATTTCTACTGATCTTTCCATTGTATATATTCCATTTTAATATTTTTTTTCTGCTAATAAAGATAAGATAATCATCAAGCTTGAGCCTGAGGTGAAGGCCATTAGAGTTTGAAGGAAAGCTTGGCAAATTTCAGAGTTTTTTTTTTTCAAGAAGATGGATAGCACTGGAACTACAGGTTCTTTCGTGTACCATAGGGGCACACCATCCCAAGTGGAGCCAATTTTATCACTTAGAAAAAGTGAAACATCATTTGACATAGTCTTATGAATTCATTTTTCAAAGATATGGTCATAGAGTTCATTAGGATTTTTTTTTTTTTTTTTCATATTAGCCTATCCTAAGGTCCAAACCCACGCCCATTCAAGTCATATCATGTCCCATTAGTCATAATTTTCTGAAATATTCCATTTCCCAAGATTTTGAATTAAAAAAGGTCACTTTAGCCAAGATTTCTTGTTTTCGTAGCGAATTACACTGTAAAAAGGCAATTTTCGCTACGTAATTGCTAATACTTTCGTAGCGAAACTGCTCGGAAATGAACTAATTATGCTACGAAAAGGGGTTTTTTTGTCTGTATTTTCAAATTCTGTGCTAGGTGTCAGTCAATGATTAGAAGTGTTAGCGTGGATGTCATTCGAGTCAGTTAGGGTTAAATCAAGGTACAATGGTCATGGTTTAGGTCATTATTATTGTTTTTAGCATGTATGAGTCATGATTAAGCCATGGGTTATCATCGAAACTTTAAAATATTACCCACTTGAGTCATTTGTCATTCTCCACTCCATATTTTCATGCTACTGAGTTCTGGAGAGCCATTTCACCAAGCCAAGCTAGTTGCTGGCATTTTCAAAATTTGCAGGTGTCACCGATCAAGCGAGGCAGAGAAGGTATAAAATCATCATGGATGCAAAGAGGAAGACCAATAAAGGTGTAAAATGCCTCAGACATGAATTTGATTAATGAATACCCAACTACCTTAGAAGTTTTCAAAAGAAGAGGGTGTTTGCAGTTTTGCCAAAGATTGCAAGGGTGCCATGTGCAGGTTTCTAAGGAGTTTGTCATCAGTTTCAATGGGACAAATTCAAAGGTGGAAATGTTGAACCTCGCTATAACACCAGAGACCATTGCAGCAGCAACATGAATCCCTAGAGGAGGAGAACAATGGTTCAAAGGCTTCAAGTTTACCATGAAAGAATGTAAGGAATTTATCAAGACAGAGCATAGTGATATTGATCTCACAAATGCCATCCCAAGGAGCTACATGAAAGACAAATTCTCAAGGCTACTGCTAATCATTCAGAAGTGCTTCACCCATGAAGGGAGGTATCATATGGTTTATTCCTACCACTTCAGGCTTCTGCTACATTTTGTTGGTAAGAGGTCTCTTGATTTACAGAAGCTTAGCTAAAATGTCAGACAAAGTTCAAGCTAAATCTGAAGGAAATGAAACCTCACTCTTTCATCATGGTTTAATCAAGTTGCTAGTTTTAGAGGAGTTAAAGAGATTAGGAAGAGAATGGTCATCTTTTCTATTTGTCAGTGGTTTTGAAGTATATGCATTCTTTCCTAAAATAACTCCTCAACCTAGATATATACCATCACCTTCAGTGGCAGAGAAAATTGAGCCAGTGACCATGGAGGTAGAGCCATTGCAGAAGGTTGATACACCCAAAGTTACACCTGCAAAAAAAAATCCAACAGTGAGAAAACATGGTAGCAAGAGGGATACAAGAAGCCAAATAGTGGCTAAGGGTAACTTAGAAGACATTCAGCATGCTATAGATATTGAAGAAACTCTCATAGTCCAAGATGAAGATACATATGAGGGAGGAAAGAAGCTCAAGAAAGCCAAAACAACTAAGAAGTTATAGTTTTAAGGTGAAGATGTAGGATTGATGTTTCAAGCTAGGAAACTAATGACAAGACATGCCAGAAAGGTCTTGGAAAACAGTAAAGAGGCTTAGAAGGTTACTGAAACTTTCCAGCCACCACCTAGAATCATTGACCTTAACTCACCTGCAAAAGAAGAATTAGTCATTAAACAAAGGAAAGGAAAAGAGAAAATCATTGAAAAAAAAGAGATTGAGGTCCTTAAGGAGCAGTTGAAGCTGGAAAATGATGAAATATCGGTCTTGAAGAAAGAGGCAAGGAAGCACAAGGTTCAAAAGGTATAGTTTGAGAAAATGAAAGAGATTTGGGAGGATCAAGTCACAAGTGTCTCTAAGAGCTTGGAAAACACATAAAAACTGATCAAATGGACTAAGCCATTGAGAGGAGAGATGAAACATATCAGAAAAATGAACCTGCACCTACAGTCTAAGAACATGACACTGAAGGATCAAGTCAAAGACCTTCAAGAGAAATTAGAATTGATTCATGAAGAGCTGGAGAAAAAGGCTTAAAGATGACTGTGGTTGAGGAGCCCATTACTCAACTAATCATTAATGAAGAGGAAACACCTCATGGGTCTTAAGTTGAGTTTGAATGTGTTTTAGAATGTCCATGGCATGTTGAAGACTAATTTTTTGCAGCTGGAGGTCAATTTTTTGGGACAGTGTTGAAATCTGGAAATTCTGCAGTTTTTCACAGTTTCATAGCGTTTCCTAGGCTTAAAGATAGGAAAACGCTACAAAAATTTCTGTAGCAACCTATTTGCTTCCAAAATCACTTTTTGAAGTTTTGAAAGAGGGATTTTAATGGTGGTGATGTGTTATGTATTTGTTAACACCATGGAATAGCAACATAGAAAAATTTATGGGTGCAAAAGCTATTTTTTGGACGCTACTAAAGCTCGCTACGAAACTGTCCTGTTTTCGTAGCGAGCTGTTTTTGAAGGTTTTGGAGCAGCTTAATGACAGTTTTGGATAGCTGGACTCCTCCAACATGTCAAGGGACCCTAAGAGAAAATATTTATGACTTGAAAGAACTGTTGTGGAGACTCGTCATGTTTTTATATTATATGATGTGTCATACGAAGAATTAGATGAATCTAGCCATCAAGTAGATCATCCTTGTTGTAAGAATGTCTATTTAAAGGCAAATCATTGAAGTAGTAAAGGTTTGGATATTTTTTCACCAAACTATTGCTTTATGTATTTTGACTTATATCAATAATACAGAGGGATTTTATTCTTGACAGACCTGAGATTCTCATGGAGTTTTTAATGTCTTATTGATCTACATCATATGTTTTATCACCTGCAGTAGATTTCATTTCTATTACTCAAAATTCATAAATCTATGCTTTCTGAATTTCCTTCCTTGTCAAGTGAATGTGTTTTTCCTATGTTTATGGAGTCAATTTCCTTTGTTATCTCCTCTTATACGCCTCGACTTCCATGTTAAGAAACCTTGCCACTAAAAATACTGATTGTTGACTCCATAAGCCCAATGGTAGCAAGATTGTTTTCTTTCAACCTGCAATCATAAAAAACAAGATACAAATCCTATAGAGTTAGCCATCTAGCACTATCATTAACCAATATCATTAAATCCCTTTGAGAGAGCCCTCTCTATGACTGAAGAGACTAAGCTTTAGTCAAAAGCTGGTTTGAAACAGTTACATAGAGTTCTTTGATCAGCAGCCAATCAAGTACAATTTTGTGATAACACCATGTTTCCTCACTTTCCACTCACAAATACATATTTTTGAAAAAGGTATGGTTTTCACTTCGATATTCCATTTCTATGCTTATCCTTATGCAATATTATGAAATTCTTATCTTTCTACACTAACCATGGTAAAAAGGGAATTAGATATTACAAACACCTATCAACAGTTGCTAGAACTCACAACAATTGCTACATCCCTTGTTGTTTCAACTCTTATTGTTGCAACTTTGGGCATGCTGTAGTCACAACTTCAACTCTCAAGAAAGAATGAAGAGGTGGAAGAATTTCTTTGTGCCATTTCTATTATTCAACCAGATTGGATAACCAAAGCAAGGGATGAATGGAAGAAGGACGAAGAATTGTGGACACTCATTCAAAATTTCCAGCAAGATCCTAGTAAATGTGATACATTTAGTTGGAAAAATGATTCCTTATGGTACAAATATTTCTTATATCTTTGTAATAATTCCCAACTAAAACAAAATATTCTTTTGGAATTGCACACTTCTCCTTTAGGAGGACACTCAGGATTTTTAAAAACTTACCACAGGGTGAAGAAAGAATTTTTTTGTGATGGCCTTAAATCTGATATTCAAAAGTTTGTTGCGGAATGTTTTCTTTACCAGCAGAATAAAGTTGAGACAATTAAGACCTCGGGTCCTCTACAAACTTTATCCATTCCAAGCCAACGTTGGGAGGATATTTCAATGGATTTTATCACAGGTTTACCTAAGTCCGAAGGAAAGAGTGCCATCATGGTGGTAGTTGATAGACTTACCAAGTATGCACACTTTTTTGCATTATCGCATCCATTTAAAGCTAGTACATTTGCTACTACATTTATGGAAACAATTCAAAAGCTACATGGAAACCCAAAGGTTATTGTGAGCGAGAGAGATCCCATTTTTATGGGAAATTTTTGGATGGAGTTATTTTCTTGTTTCGATACTCAATCAGCTCATAGCTCATCTTATCATCCTCAATCCGATGGTAAAACTGAGATAGTAAATAAATGCTTGGAAGGATATCTTCATTGTTTTGTATCTGATAAACAAACATAATGGGTCAAGTGGTTACCTCTCGCTGAATGGTGGTATAACACTTCCTTTCATACTGCAGCAAAAATGACCCCATTTATGGCACTTTATGGATATCATCCACTGTCCATCACATCATCTTTGAGAGAAAATTCGAAGGTTCAAGAAGTGGAAGATCGCATCGAGCATCAACAAGAATTTCTCCAACTCTTAAAGGATAACCTGAATTTGGCACAAAATCGAATGAAACAACAAGCAGATCAACATCGCAACGAGAGAAGTTTTGTTGTAGGAGACTGGGTATTTTTACGGCTACAACCATACAAACAAATGTTCCTCAATCAAGCTAAGAAGGATAATAAATTATTGCCAAAGTACCATGGTCCTTACCAGGTGTTGCAAAATATTGGTACTATGGCATACAAATTGGAGATTCCTGCTTCTTCACAAGTGCATCCAATTTTCCATGTTTCATGCTTAAAGAAGGTTATAGGTGAAAATCTTCCAGTTCAAACAATATTGCCCGAACTTGATGAGTGTTGGAACAGGGTCTCCTAACAAGCTACAAAACTGGTCCATTTTGGATATTTTTGGATATTTTTGATTAAATTTAATCTAACGGAGGGGTTTTGGGGTGGGTCAAATCCTCGAACGTATTTTTAATGGGTAAAAGGGTAAACCAGGTGTCCGAAACCACGGTTTGCGACCATAGGAAAGTCTAGGCTAGATTGTTATAAATAGCGGAGCATTTTGTAGTGTAAAGAGCAAGAATGATAAGCTATTGATGCGAATTGTTGTCTAAGATATCTGTTTGGGTTTTGGGGAACGGACTCATACTGGCTATGTGCGCAGAGATCCAAGTCCAGTTGTGTGTGGACCCTACTACTATGTGCACAGGTTGGGAAGGGAATTGTAAGGAAGAATTGATGAATGAATGAATAAGAAAGATTGATAGAGAACCAAATCTGTGAGTAATCTAGTGTGAATTGTTGGTAATTGCTGTACAGTGTATTTTCTGTCTTTAAGCTGTGAAGACCTATGTAATTGTGTTTCTGGATCTGGATCTATTCTGTTCTATTTATATATTGCTATGTTATTATCATAAAAGCATATAACTATAGATCTAGCGGCCATGGATGCGAACAGAGACCTAATTAACCCTGCGTAGAATAAGGTAATCTGGGAATTACAGGACCTAGCGCAGCACTGCTTGCCTTACCCATTCTTTCTCAGGGTGGGAAAACCTAGTTCCAGCACCCACCCATACTACTTCGGGTGAGCCTTTAACCTGCGCAAGCAAGTCACTGCCGAAAGGGCCAATAGTATAGGGGTTTATTGGAAAACCTTGCACACCGAACCTGGGTTAGGACCCCTCAATCCAACAAATGGTTCCTTTGCTGGGACCGGAAGAAGTCTAAGAAAGGGATCAGGTAATGACAAGAGAATACTGGAAGCCTAAAATAAAGGAGATCGAAGACTAGTTCGAAAGATAGATCCAGGAATTTGCGCTAAAATAAAATTGCAGTGAGGAGTTAACAGTGGAAAGGTGGAAAATAGGTATAGTCTTCCAGAAAGCTACGAAATATTCTTTGTGACATTTGCGATTGAGCTCCAGGAGTGGCTGGCCAGACTTGTAGAATTATAGAAGTGCTAGAAGGATGAATGAGTCACTCAATGGACCCCAAAACTGATCCAGCAACTAGAAAAGACTGATAATACTATCACACGTACGGTAGATCACTGGGTGGATAACATGCTAGGAGGGTTTGTGATGGAATTTTCCATCGATCAATTTGTCTCATAATCCGAGGCCAAACGACGATTCTTTAAAGGGTTCTGGGGAAAATTTCTGAGGACGTTACCATTGCTGATTAAGATATTACTGTGTGAAAAGAGCATTCTTTGTAGTCATACTGACTGAATGACCTCAGATCCAGATGGGATTGCAACGCACAGTGGTAAATACTATCAGACCAACCTTGATGGAGGGAGATCTGCCTATACTCTATTGCAAGAACTAGTTGCGCAAGACCCACCAGATACATTGCCACCTAGGCCGCACAAAGGTAAGAACTCACCCATACCACCACCCCCCCTAGACAGTTGTCGAGGTATAAAAGGTATCTTTTTAACACCTATTTATCTCACATTAATTATCAATCCGGGAGCGACTTTTTATTTCAAGAGTGTACTCAGTCTGAGGCAGCAATTTATCCAAGAGTAATGCCTTGCAATATGTAGTACAGTGTTCGAGATACAAGAGTAAATGGATGCTTGAAAAATAAATCTAACTACAACAGCATAAACTCAAATGCTTTGAAATCTTAAGTAAACCAATCTGCAAAACATCGATCAGGGATACAGTAGCAATAACTCCTTCCCTTAGAAATCGATGCAAGATAACCAATCTGGGAACTTGGAAGCAATAACCATTGTCCTCTATAGTTGGTGATCTTAAAGCAATCGAAATGAAAGAAAACTCTTGTAACTAATTAATATGAAACAAAAAGCAATGTAAATGGACAGAAACCGAAATTAAAGGAATTGAACAAAAAAACTCTATTGAACGGTAAATTCTATTGAACAGCAAACTGAATAGCGAAGCTTTGTATCTGCACTCTAAAATGAACAACAGTTAAATGAAACAACAAATGGAATGGAACATCAAATGCCAAACAACGAAGCATAACAAGATAAGTAATTCGAGGATTAAGATTCTTGTTAAATGGGGAAGGAACGGCAACGCAATCCATTATAATAAAACAGTAAAGTAAGATAGAACCAATATCACATCCGCGAATTCAAGGATGTTCTAAGTAAGGCAATATGCTGTCTCAATTAACCCATGCTGTAAGAAATATGATTCAAATCATAAAATAATGAAATAACTCATAAACAGAGTCCGTAATACATAAAGACAGTAAAATGAAAAACAAGTACTGAAATAAACCCATAGTGACATGTATGTAGCAAATCGATCACACGCTGCAGGAATTGGAAATATAACACAAAGGAGCAGTTCACGCTGCCAGGGGTCGGGCCCTTAACCACCAACAGGGACTGCTCAAGTTACTTCAGATGATGCAAATGGAACAACAACTTCAATTAATCATTAAACTGGAACAGCATTACAATGGAATCGTGCTTTCAATAACACATCTTTTGATTAAGTTTACAATTCACAAAAGCAACAACTATGATCCATTGTTCTATTGTCCTCCAATACACAATACATGCTCTCCTTTTATAATCAGAAGGAGGAGAAATTAAATAGCAAATATGATCTCCCATAACAATATTGGATTGTTCCCAACAACTTCATCAACCAAAAAATATATTTGCAACAATCTTTCAACAAGAGCAAGGCGAATTTGGCTTTGCAGCTGAGATTTGGAGGACGGCTGCAACAACAAATCTGAGAAAATCATGCTCAAAGAACCCTGTGTTTCTCTCAATACAGGCCGAATTTGAGCAAACCATTCCTTACGAAAGTTAATTGGGCCCGTTCTGGACAAAACCCATGTTCCAGATTTTCCAAACTCTTCTTCATTTTCCCAGAATCTTAACTGCAAAACTGTCACTTCTTATTCCAGCGAATTTCTGAGTTGGAATATTTGATGATGATTTGGAAATCAAATCTACAGTCTGGCAAATATCTTGGAGGCTAAAATGGTGAGTGATATTAATAAATCATCATTGATAAAATTATGCATAATAATCATCAATTTATTAAAAATAAAGGAGAATAAATAATATTCATCCATAAAAACATAAATCATTATAAAATGGATTTATATGATAAATTACAATAAATGACATGATAAAGAAGAGTGAAAATGGATGAAATAAGTGTTAAAAAGTGGTCATATTCAAGACCCAACAACAGTGATATGGCTACGCACCTGAAGCTGCCTACCTTTAAGGGGGTAGGAGATGAGGATATGAATCGGTTCTGGTTCGTTGCAGACTCTGTCTGGACTGCGCAGAATGTGGCGAAAGATATGGTAAAAAGGGCATAGCTATCATTGTCGTTCGAGGACATGGCCTTGGATTGGTATATGCGATACATTTCCCATAATGGGAGTGCATCCATCCAAGATATCAAAGACGCTTTGAAGCAACAGTTCCGAAAGCCAAAATCTTATTCCCAGCTGGTAGCGGAAGTAAAGGACTTCAAACAAGGTGCATCTGAGTCAATATGGGAGGTTGATCAGCGATTGAAGAAGGAAATCAAGGAAGGAGGATTCAAGTATGATGATATATAGCATACAAAATGGTTCATCGCTATGTTGTTACCTCACCTGTGCATGTCGATGAGTCATCAGACCTTTGAGTCGTAGGAGAAAGCTGTGGAAGTCGCTATGAAACTAGAAGCTACCCCCCGAGAGGATACGTCGGCAAGGGTACAACAAATTCAGGAACAGTTTGGAGCTATGCATATGGAAATACAGAACCTGAGAAAGGAGCGAGGAAAGGACAATTGCGCAGATCTTTGGTGCATACGATGTCGAGTATCTGGCCATACAAAGGGTTAGTGCCCTCTACTAACGGATTACATGCAAGTGGGAGGACCTAGGCCGGTACGCCCAGGAACAAGTAGGGAACATATTCTGTTGTCAGCAGGGTCAAGCGGACCTGCGCTATGGTGTGATGACTATCGGGTAGCAAGACTGTATGATACGAACCATTGCCCTCGGCTAGGTGCGTACGTCACAGAGATGAAGCAACAATGGTGCAAATTTTACCGATTAGTGGGACACGATAAATAGATCTATCGTACTTATGATCTAATGATGGATCGTGGGAACTTATATAGGGTACAATCATACCCTTCGTCACCCAGAATTTCTACACACCTCAGAGGATCACTGGCAAGAGGGAGAGGACATCGGGGAGGAAGTGCGGGACGAGGACGTGGGCAACTAATCTATTATAATTGTGGGAAAATAGGACACTTCTCCAGAGAATGCCTGAATCCCACAAGACCATCATGGAAGTATTGTAGGCATCTAGACCATGTGGTGGAGGATTGCCCAATTTTAATAGCCAAAATGCAAGAAAAATAGCCCACCCCTATGCAGAACGTACAAAGAGTTAAAACTAAGCTAAGAAATAGTCCAAGTGTAAAAGTCATGACATGCAGAGGAATGGTCACCCAGGGAGAAAAGGAGGAGCTTGACCCTCGGGAAGGAGTGAATCTCAAGGAACGAGAACCAGTTGTAGGCCCTGCCCAGCAGCCAACACACCTCTAGATAGAAGAAGGAGTTGAACCCTTTTTGAAGGCATGTCTGAAGTTGCTGCGAAACCCACAGGCCGTAGGAAATCTCCAAGCACTACTAAATACTTGCACAGCATGGCCCAATTTGATCCCTGGGAGCAAGGATGTACACAAACTATACAGCTATAAGAAACGCATCGGAAGAGAAATGCGGTTGACTACACAGATTGGTGACTACGAAATGGATCAGGTCATCTTAGATCTTGGATCGGATGCGAATGTATTACCAAATCAGACATGGCAACGAATGGGGGAGCCTAAATTAGAGTGGTCCACCATCCAGCTGCGAATGGAAAATCAACAAAAAATCATTTCTCTAGGAAGGCTACCAAACGTCATGGTTGATATCGTAGGGGTGAGGGTCCTAGCTGACTTTGAAGTAATAGAGATTGTGGAAGATGCAGATCCCCATCCTGCACTCCTCAGACTGGACTGGGCTATAGACATGGGGGGTGTCATCAATCTCAAGAAACGCAGCATGGTGTTTGAAAACAAAGGTATGCACGTCATAGTGCCACTAGATCGAGCAGAAGGCGCGCAGTATACCGAGCCAGCCTATGAGGAGGAGGAAATAGATCACATTTATAAATTGAATGCGCAGGATGAAGATCGGGTTAACCCCACGGATGAAGGAGTGCTCTGCTGGGAAAAGGACAATGAATTTTTTTCTAACTCTCATGAGGAGCTGGAGAATTAGCAAGGACAGTTGCAGGAGGTTTCAGCACTACAATGTCTTCGGACCACCAGAAATTTCCATCGCATCTCTACCACGGAAAGAGATCTACCTTGCCATAATGACGCAGGTGAAAGAAAGAAGAGTGTTGAACCTAAAATTTCCATGGAACTGGCACTGCCACTGACACTGCGCAGAGCACCTACGCAAGGGCCGGTGTTCCCCACTCAAGAGAAGTATTGGAGTAGGGTGATCCTGTGCTCAGGGAACCTAGTTGCCAGATGGGCTCTGCGGTTAGTCGACCTACGTGGATACTTGCTGACATATCACACTCAAGGGTGCGATCAAACCCTGCCTGGACAAGCTCACCTGGTTACCACTGCCCTAAGTGTGCGTTCAATTATGGACCCACCTAAACCCACGTGAAAATGGGAGAATTGGCACTCACTTCAGGTAACAGATGGCATGAAGGCGTGTAAATTTTTGTAGATTTTCTATGCTTGATGCAACTTTACTTTTATAATAGCAATCACATAAACAATTAAGTAAAAATGTTGATAGAACATACCATTGGATCTATGGAAGACAAACCAGAAACAAGAGAATGTGTTGGTGCGTTACGGCGGTCAGCAGGATGCTTCAACCAGCAAAGTCTTCTTGGTCGGCCAACCCAAAATGTGTCACAACAGTCCTCAAATCAATTATCCAGTCAACTCAAAGTCAACCCTAGAAAAGTCAACGCAGGGCAGCAACAATAAAGTCAACGCAGCTCCAACTTCAGTCAACCTTTTGACCTCGATTTTTGTGCCAATGAGTATGGCCTTAAAAAATTGAACTCTCCACAAAATTTTAGCTCAAATGGACCGTGTGTTGACCAAAGTCAACGCTGGTCAAACTTGCCCAGAAACCCTAACTGTAGAAAATTTCGTCCAAAAACCCTAACTGTAGAAATTTCATCCTTTTTCTAGCTGCAGCTACTTATTCCTTTTCCCATGTGAGAACTGCTTCTTAGATGCTCGTATCCAATGAGAAGTGTGTGGATGAGATGAGTGAAAAGCTCTCCAACGTTGACTGTATTTATATCCATCATTGAGGTGTGCGACACATCTATTGGGGGTGTAAAACCTTAAGGCTGACTTGCACTTAAATTTATTATAAATAATAAATTCAAAATATATGTTCTGCTCATCAGATTAAAATCAATTTTATATCGATTTTACACCTCTCCGAAAGAGGAATCCAATACAAATATTGGAATCTTCATCTGAGCATCACAAGATGAAGTTTGGACCTAGTTTTCCAAATTTAACACTCCCTCTCAACTAGGGATAACTCCATCCACCAGTGCAATCAAACATCGTGTGTCATCCCGCCGTAACTTTCTTTGCTGGCCTCTTTATTTCAGAACAGAAGTGGGTCAGTCACAAAGAAATCATCCCCCAGTTGACAAATTCAGCCCAGAGGTCTGAAACCTCTATCGGACTCACAAAGAGTCTCCAACCAACCCGAAGTTGGTTCATCTAACCCGAAGTCAGGCGGAGGTCTTAGACCTCACTAGACTTGATCCCAGATCAAGTGGTTGGACCGTGCCATCCTAGATAGAGAGTACGACAATCTCTGATGCGTCCATTAGTCTTTGCTACTAGTCTCTATCTTTTCCCATCTCATTGGCCAAATGAGAGGTACTTCCCATGAGCCCTGAACTCAATGGGTAGGATGTATACGGGGCACAGATAATGAGAGGTGAACCAACTCAATAATCACAATGGTGGGGTCCAAGCACACCAAAAAGTTTTGGCAAGCCTAGCCTTGTGGTTGCTCATAACTCCAAGAAGCTGTCCCCAAAGCCCCCCAGAGCTCCTTGAGCTCATCGTCCAACATGACCCACATCATAGGGTTGTTCCACGATACCAAGTCTCTCATGGAAGGTTAGGAACTTGAAATTCCGTAGGGGCTTAGTGAGAATATCCATGACCTGCTCATCAGTTCCTATATGATCGAGGCTTAAAGCACCTCGCTGTACCATATCCCGGATGAAATGGTACTTGATATCAATATGCTTGGACCAGTCGTGGAACACAGGATTCTCGATCAAGTGAATCCCACTCTGGTTATCACAGAGTATCAAGGTGGTATCTAGCACATGTCCAAACAGCTCACTAAAGAGCTTTCGCAACCAAACTGCTTCACAATAGGCCATACTTGCTGTAATGTATTCAGCCTCTGCGGTGCTCAAAGCCACCGACTTCTGCTTCCTGCTCATCCATGAAATCGAAGTAGAACCAAGATTGAAGCAACATCCCGATTTGCTCTTACGATCCACAACACTGCCAGCCCAATCGGCATCAGTATATCCACGGAGTGTCACACTCCTAGCAGTGTATCTCATCCCATGGTTTATCGTGCCCCGAAGGTATCTCAAAAGATTCCTGGCACCAACCCAGTGAAAGTGATGAGGCTCAACCATCTGTTGACTCAAAGTGTTCACTGCAAAACATATATCTAGATGGGTGTTCACTAAGAACATTAGAGCCCCTATGAGTTGACGATACTCAGTAGGATTTCCCAATATGGGCTCAGCAGTGCTGCCACTCAACTTCTTGAAGTTGAGTTCCATTGGTGTTGACACGGACTTGCAATCCACCATACCAAATCTTTCCAGAAGTTTCACAATATATTTTCCTTAAGAAAGGAAAATCTCTCCAGGTCTTTGCCAGACCTCCAGGCCTAGGAAGTAGTGTATCAGTCTTAGGTCCTTCATCTCTAACTCAGCAGCGAGCTCCCTCTTGCATTGATGAATGAGAGGGTCAACACCTGTCAGAAAGAGGTCATCCACATACAACACCAGAATGAGAGGCTTCCCCTAGAAAACCTTGAAGTAAACGTTTGGATCAACATTACTTCGAGTGAAGCCCAGCTTCATCAAGTAGCTATCTATCCTCTCATACCAAGGTCTGGGTGCTTGGTTTAACCCATAGAGATATTTCTTCAACTTGTAGACATGAGTGTCCCGATCCTGGACTTCAAACCCTAGAGGTTGTTCTACATACACCTCTTCTTTTATTGCACCATGCAGAAAAGCGGTCTTGACATCCATCTGATGAAGACTCCATCCTTGCATAGTAGCAAGGGCTATGATTGATCGAATGGTGGTATATCATGCCACGAGTGAAAATATGTCATCATAATCTATTGCTTCCTTTTGAAAGAAGCCACGAGCAACAAATCTTGCCTTGAACTTTATACCACTTCCATCGGATCCATGCTTGATCTTGTAGAGCCATTTTGCGGTGACAATTGATTTGTCCCTTGGTCTTGGAATCACATCCCAGACATCATTCTTCATTATGGACTCATATTCTTCGTGCATATCATCCTTCCAGACTTGATGCTTTACAGCTTCCTCAAAAGATCCAGGTTCAGATTATACAATAGTACTCATGGCAGCCAGATACCCTTGGTATCTACACGACTTCTTGCTTTCTTGGAATGTCCCCCTCGGGGCAGCATGTCCCTCGACATATTCGAGAGTGTCCCTGAGCCATGATTGTCTCTTTCTCAGTGAAGGAGATGGATCGATTGGGTCCATTGGTCCTTCAACATCAGGCATTGTTTCATCCTGCGGTTCTTCTTGATTTCCAGTCCTTGCTTCATGATTTTCCTCAGATCTCGGAAGATCTACTACTTTCTTCAGGGAAGAATCTTCATCAAAAGTGACATCATGGCATATCTCTACTTCCCTTTGACTAGGTACATAGACTCTATAGGCCTTAGAGGTTTCGCTATAGCCCACAAACATTCCTTTCTTCCCAGAAGCATCCAGCTTACTTCTCTTTTCTTTTGGCACATGAAAATAAACAGGACATCCAAAAATTCTAAAATGTGAGACGTCAAGTTTCTTACCAGTGAAAACCTCTTCGAAAGTTTTGGAGTCTAGGGCGGAATGAGGGCATCGGTTTTGAATGTATACAGCAGTATTCATAGCTTCTCCCCACAGAAACTTCGGTAGACCCTGGTCACATAGCATGGCACGGGAAAATTCCATAATGGTCCTGTTGTTTCGTTCAGCAACGCCATTTTTCTCAAGAGTATAGGAAGTAGTAGTCTCCCTCTTAATTTCAGCTTCTCTGCAAAATTCCTTGAACTCATTTGACTCATATTCAATGCCATTGTCGGTCCTCAAAATATTTATCTTCTTCCCTGTCATATTTTCCACCAAGGCTTTGAAGGTACGAAACCACATGAAAGCCTCATCCTTCTTCTTCAAGAATTATATCCAGGTTTTGCGGGAGAAGTCATCAGTGAATTTCATATAGTAAGAACATCCTCCTAGGGATGTCACAGGTAGCATACCAGATAGATCAGAATGGACCAGTTGCAAAATATCAGATGTCTTTGTGACACTTGAGGGGAAAGGTCCCCTTGTATGCTTTCCTTCGGCACAACCCTTACATACACCTTCATGATTATTTCCAAAATTGGGCATCCCTGTCACCACCTTCCTTGCTTCGGGAAGGGCCTTGTAATGAAGGTGTCCAGACCTTCGGTGCCATAGTTCAGGTTGTCGGATAGTATCACATGTCATAGCTCCTAGTGGACTTCCTTCAACCTGGTAGAGTGTTCCAACTCTAAAACCAATCACGATAGCTTCCTTGAGATTCTTCTTCCACATGCACACCTTTCCATTAGTGAATGCCACATTGAAGCCTTTGTCTTCGATGGCTGATATAGACACAAGGTTCTTCTTCAATTTTGGTACATAGAGTACATCCTACAGATGTAGGACTTGTCCTTGAGACAAGTGGAGGGTCACATTCCCTGTCCCTTTCACGAGATATGTGGCATTATCTCCAAGGATAATTTCCAGAATAGTATCCTTCTCAACCATGTCAGAGAGTGCTTCCTTGAACCCAGTGATGTGTCTTGAGGCACCACTATCTATCAGCCAGACATCCATAGTGTCGGGTAGGGATGCAGCAGAGAGGGAAGATACAAGAATGTATTCATTTCTTTTATCAACAACATTTGACTCCTCATACCTAGAGTTTCTAAACCTTTTGAAAGGTTGATTGTTTCCGCTAGAGGGAGCCTTCCTCTTTTCTTTGGACCTGTCATTTCTTTGATTTCCATTCCTCCAGTTGTTGTTGTTGTCATCACTATCGGGAAAATCCTTCTTGAAAGGACATTCTCTAGCATAGTGACCAGGCCTATGACAAGTGAAACACTTGCCCTTATTTCCTTAACTCGTGGAACTCATTTTTCTTAGTTGGTGATTGCTATAAGTTAGGGCTTGTCTTCACCTCAGTTCTTATACCATGTAAATTTTTGTAGATGTTCTATGCTTGATGCAACTTTACTTTTATAACAGAAATCACATAAACAGTTAAGTAAAAATGCTGATAGATTATACCAGTGGATCTATGGAAGACAAACCAGAAACAGGAGAATGTGTTGGTGCATTATGGCGGTTAGCAGGATGCTTCAACCAACAAAGTCTTCTTGGTCGGCCAACCCAAAATGTGTCACAACAGTCGTTAAATCAATTATCCAGTCAACTCAAAGTCAACCCCAGAAAAGTCAACGCAGTCCAGAAAAAGTCAACGCAGGGAAGCATCAATAAAGTCAACGCAGCTCCAACTTCGGTCAACCTTTTGACCTCGATTTTTGTGCCAATGAGTACGGCCTTCAAAAATTTAACTCTGCACAAAATTTCAGCTCAAACAGCCCATGCGTTGACCAAATTCAACACTGGTCAAACTTGCCCAGAAACCCTAATTGCAGAAAACTTCGTCCAAAAACCCTAACTGCAGAAATTTCGTCCTTTTTCCAGCTACAACTACTTATTCTTTTTCCCACGTGAGAACTGCTTCTTAGATGCTCATATCCAATGAGAAGTGTGTGGATGAGATGAGTGAAAAGCTCTCCAACATTGACTGTATTTATATCCATCATTTAGGTGTGTGACACATCTGTTGGGGTGTAAAACCTTAAGGCCGACCTGCACTTAAATTTATTATAAATAATAAATTCAAAATAAATGTTTTTCTCATTAGATTAAAATCAATTTTATATCAATTTTACACCTCTCTGAAAGAGGAATCCAATACAAATATTGGAATCTTCATCTGAGCATCACAAGATGGAGTTTGGACCTAGTTGTCCAAATTTAACAAGGCGCTTGATGCAGCTATACCAGACCAAGACGTCCCGCTCGAGGATGAGGAGCATGACTCGAGAAGATTGGTGGCCAACTTGCAGATCTAGTACCTGAGCCCTGTTATGGAACACCTCGCATCAACCTTAATTCAAGGTACGTGAATGACACGCAGGCATCATCCGAGGTCTGAAATTCCATGGGAGAATCATCAGGTACAAATAACGATCGTCAGTACACCCCACTTCGATAAGACAGGAACTCTACTGTTATGTAGAAGAAACGATGGACCATCAATGTAGCCATTTATGGTAGGTTTGATTCAAATTATCGATGATAAGTTTCCTGTATGGGCTACGCCACCATTAAATCACTTCGGAAGGTGTGTGGTTGATAGAATACCTTCGCACGAGGCTATTTATTGGTTCTGCAATATGCTCCTGTTATCAGCTTACTGGTTTTCTGCGCTCATTGACATTCTCTGGAACGCCTGTTCTCTTGTTGCTATAGTGGATCCTAACCCACCAAATGATTCATTCCCGGGCTGCGCAACACCCGCAGACATCATCTTGAAAGGACCTAGGACTGATGAGAGTAATCAGATGATCGAGTGATGGTTTCCTGCAGAAGGCATTACCTGCGACCCACGCACAGAGTGGTACCATTGCAGCACATGAGGAATAACCAACCTTCGCACCCTAAGGATGACCGCGGGACCTAGACAAAGGGCTTTGGACTAGATAGCATCAGAGGGTACGTTAGTATCGTAGTCCCCCATCTGCGACGTCACAGTCCGGTCACAACTGGTTCTACACCAAGATGGAACGCTGAGATATAGGGGCATGATGTAACTTCTCCACAACTCCAGAGTACCGCCCAACAGAAGCAATGTGTGTTCAGTCCCTTGCACTGCCCTAGTTCACAGTCATGATCCAACCGTTGGGGATATCCAAATTGATTTGGCACAGCTATATCGCACAGAGCTACAAGGACTATACACCAGAGTATTGCACGAGGTTCGCCACCATGCCCAAACTACGCAAAAACAGTGTGACACACCTTCGGAAGTATGGGCCCAACGGCTTGCATTGGTCACCAACGCAACGCATATCATTTAGGCATGGCTTATGCAGGGCGCATAGTTGGTTAAAATAGCTACGCAACTATGGACAACAGTCTAGCACCACTCGATGCTTCAGCAAATCCAGAAGGAATTACAGCAAGCAGACGCTACTCTGGATCAGATCAGAGTTTCCGCACCCTTCAACGTCTCCACACGTCATCTCGCCGTTATGGAAAATATTGAGATCCTTCGCCACACCAAGCATATCATCCAAAAAAGGTTGAAACCATGGGCCAATACTGCACTACAGCTCGCCTAAGATGTTCAATCCACCATTACGCACCTCCACCGACTGCTAGAATGCGTTATCGCGACTCCAGATGATCCTGCCTCCCTGACGCTTGTCAACATTGCATAGCAAGCTGCGGCCCAGAGTCAGGAAGTTCTTCCTCTGCTTGTCTGCACTCTTGATACCTTATGCATGAAAATAGAAGTCGCACCACTGCAGTGACTCGGGACGAGTCACAAGATTGTGTTGGGGGACTGTTGGAACAGGGTCTCCCAACAAGCTGCGAAACTAGTCCATTTTGGATATTTTTGGATATTTTTTATTAGACTTATTCTAGTGAAGCGGTTTTGGGGTGGGTGAAATCCCTGAACGTATTTGTAATGGGTAAAAGGGTAAACTAGGGGTCTGAAACCACTGTTTGCGGACCATAGGAAAGTCTAGGCTAGATTTTTATAAATAACGGAGCATTTGGTAGTGTAAAGAACAAGAATGATAGGCTATTGATGCGAATTGTTGTCTAAGATATTTGTTTGGTTTTTGGGGAATAGACTCCTGCTAGCTGTGTGCACAGAGATCCAAGTCCAACTGTGTGTGGACCTTGCTGCTGTGTGCGTAGGTTGGGAAGGGAATTTTAAGGAAGAATTGATGAATGAATGAATAAGAAGGATTGATAGAGAACCGAATCTGTGAGTAATTTGGTGCGAATTTTTGGTAATTTTTGTACTGTGTATTTTCTGTCTTTAAGCTGCGAAGACCTGTGTAAGTGTGTTTCTGGATCTGGATCTATTCTGTTATGTTTATATATTTCTGTGTTATTATCATAAAAGCATATAAATATAGATCTAGTCCACGTGGATGCGAACAAAGACCTAATTAACCCTGCACAGAATAAGGTAATCTGGGAATTACAAGACCTAGCGAAGCACTACTTGCCTTACCCATCCTTTCTCAGGGTGCAGAAACCTGGTTCTAGCACCCACCCATACTACTTCGGGTGAGACTTTGACCTGCGCAAGCAGGTCACTTCCGAAAGGGCCAGTAGTATAGGGGTTTGTTGGTAAATCTTGCACACCGAATCTGGGTCAGGACCTCTCAAGCCAACAATGAGGAAGGAAAAATCATATTGGAATTTGAAGTGCTCATGAAAATAAGAACTCGACAACTACGAAATCGATCAATTTGAGAGTATCTCATCAAGTGGAAGAACTTACCCATTGAAGATTCGACATGGGAGGATGATAATTTTATACAGAAGCATCAAGAAATAATCATGTGTTGAGGACAACACTTGTTTGAAGGAGAGGGGCATGTTAAGTCCCAATATTAGTAGTGTAGTCCCTTATTATGTTAGTGTAGCCCCCCTTATTGTAATTTTTGTACCCCTGTAACCCCCATATTGTTATTATTGTGCCCTTAAATTATTATTGTTAGGTCGGCTAGGATTACATTGTGGCCCCACTAGGATTATATTGTGGTCCCATGGACTCCTATATATAGAAGGAGGTTTTGGTCATTTTTATCATCAAAAAAAATTTCATTCATGTAATGTATTGGAGGTTTCCCCCTCGAAGTGGCTTATTTCTAAGGCGTTTATATCTCTTTTCTTCTGTTTTTGGAGTTGGTTTCACAACAAACTCACAATCAATGTTGCAAATCCCATTCGTGCCATCACTGCAATCCCTGCTTTGGGCCATTAATTCAACTCCCTCTTGTACCTATGTTTGCAACTCCTACTTTTTCCCATTATTTCAACTCCCTCTTCAGCTTGTGGTTGCAACTCCTACTTTGGCCCATTGGTGCAACTCTTGCTTGCAATTTTTACTACAACTCTAGACTGATTTTGTTGACTCTAGACTACACCATCACTACAACTCCAAAATCATGATGGTGTAACCTTGCTATAGTTGTGGCAACTCGATAGTAAAATGAAAAAATGTTACCTTTTGAATGGTCACACATATAACAACTGGTTTTATCATGAAGGAAAGAAATATGAACAAGTAGGTAATTAGGAAAGAAGATGACTCACTTGCCACCTGCCATACAAATAATTAAGTCAACATTTACCCAATCTCTCGCTATTTGGAAAATAATGTATCATGATGGGAAAAATTGAGTCTCATGGGTTTCTATCCTTCTCAATTACTTCATTTAGATAGATTATACTTTGTACAAAAAAGAGAGAAAACAATAAGCAATGTAATAAGAAATTTCATTAGAGATTGTATTGACCTATTAGCAAATCAATTTACGATATAATTTGAAGTTTCATTTTCTTCTTGAATGGTGTGTTGAGCATTCATCCTTACCTTATTTCTTAATCTAGTGTTATACTAAGGAGAAAGCGGCCCCTCCTTAGTTAAGTAATAATGATATTAATAGATAGTTGTATCACTTTATATTATTTCTTTAATTCTATTTTTACATTGTTACAATTTTAATAGTATATGTTACTACAATTCCTTTAGTTCGCATTACTACAATTTCGTTAGCTTATGCTGCTTCAATTCCTTTATATTATACCATTATTGTGTTACATGCTGCAATTTCGATTGATCTTTTATATCACAATTTAATTCCTTTTACTTTGTTGTAACTCATGGGTTTGTATTGAGGAAATTAAACACTAACCTTTAATACTCTATTTCTAGGATTTAATTATATTGTTTAATGGTTTCATTCACAGTAAGTGAGTTATATTTTGTTTTTTTCATAAGAAACAAAGAAAACTGATAAACTTATATTTCATTGCATTTCATAATCACTTAAAATGCAACTTTCTTATAGTATATATGATTACTCTATCACTTTAGGAAGTTATCTTATAGTTTATGCACAATTTACTTTATGAAAGAATGAATTTTACTTTCTTACAATTTCGATTAAAAGTGTATCCTTTACATCTATGCAAAGTGTTAATTGGAAGCTTAATGTAAAATTAGTTAGTGACTTGATGATGCATGTAATTCTTAAATTGTCACAAACATATAGATTACTGCAAGTGCATTTACATAAACATAATTATACAAAGCATATACGGTGCATGATAGTTCATAAGTTCGATACAAATTCCAAACTAATAATTAAAGCAACAACATTTTGATTTTCTAACAAGTAATTCAAGGATAATGAAAAGGCCCATCATTTTTGTTGTTGTTGTTGGGGAATTTTCATTAGTACATTTTATATTGTGTAGTTGTTTTTTTTTCTCTCTAGGATGAATTATCCCTCTCCTTAAAGAATGATTTGTTAAATGCAAATAAGTACAATCAATAGGGTAGATTTATTAGCATTTCAAAAAGAAGCCTTAAAAATGAGATTGTAGGAACATATCAAGGAGGAAAGGAGTGCAGTCAACCACATTATTTAATACCTACAACCAACTCATTTTCTAAGAATAAACCTTAATCTTCTTTCCTAGAGTGAGAGGCTCCACAAGGTCTTGATCAACTAGAAATACCCCCCTCCCTAAATATCTAATCAGAGAATAATAATATTCCAAATAAGTTATCTTTCTTGAGTCTTTGAAGGGACTCCCATATAAATAAGACACATAAATGGTACATGAGGATGTCAAGGAGGAGATTTATACTTTTATATTAACAAAACTAAAGAAAAATGGAGGGATTCATATGAAGAACATTCCTCACTCTACACTCCCTAACTTCCATGGTCTGTCACAATAATATTATCACATATTATTGTTCATGTTTGATGTAATATACCTCTATTATTATTACACAAATTATGCTTATAATATGAAATTATTACCTCCAATACAACCCTACATTGGTTTAGGAGTATAATTAAAGATAACATCAAAATATGGAACCAAATGTAGTTGGAGTTTTTGGAAAAGTATCAGGACTATTGCAAGGACATGGAATGAGGGGAAAAAGTCTTCAAAATGTTTTATAATGAGGATTAAATCCTTGAGGACTACGTGGAAAGGTTGAAATATAACCTACATAGATCAAAGTAAGAATATATAGCTCCTAAAAAATTACATGTTTTATTGCTGAGAGTGGTCCTGGATGAATGCATGGAACCCCTCGGCCTAATGGGTGGAAGATGTATCTCCCAAAAATCATATGATGTTTTCATGGAAATTTTTCAAATATATTAATGTGGAATGAAAAAAATGGTAAAGGATCCTAGGATGTATTAGCAAGGATTTGTAGGAATGTTGGGAACATAATTACCAAACTTCAAATAGGAAACATTTTAGAAGACTTTAAATTAGGCATACTTATTTACTTATGATCAAAATTGGATACTATGTAGATGAAGAAAAGGAGAGAAAAGGAAGAGCTACCTTTAGCTGTTTTATTCCCAAAATGTAGAGGGAAACAGTTGTCGAAGTAGCGTTTCTTGGACTAAGTCGAAATTTGTGGAATATGCAGTAAAGATCATCCTACTAGAAATTGTCCTTCTTTTCCATGCTTAAAAAATATATATCAATAAGTGGGGGAACCTGAAAATGTATTATTCGTTACACAAAGATGACTATGGTAGCAAAAACATAAGGTTATGATCCAATAAACATCTCAATGTTTTAATTCTTATTAGACTAATCTTGATTTATAATATTTTTCTGAACACTGGTGTCTTAATTATTAGTCATGGTTGGATCCTCCTAACCCTAAATATATATGGAAACAAGGGTGGAGAGGCTCTACATATGGAGGCCCACAACAAGTCCTGATGTATCCACCCATGCAAATGCTTCCACCTCCTCATATGCAGGCATCCAACCTTGCCTTTCAACAACCACAATTGTATGTGCAACATATTTCCAGCCCCAATAATGGAAGTATATCTCAAGCTATTAGGATCAAAACATACCTTACTTACTGTACCTCTTATGTGGATTGTAACAATATTCACCTCGAATTTGGGAGGGAACTAAAATTTGAGCAACCTTTTGTGTTTATCAAATATTCCATTGAGGAATATCATAATGAAGTAGTTGATCAAGAATTTCCTCTAGAACGTTTGAGAACTAAAAAAATATGTCATGAAATCAAAAACCCACCTTATCCAAAAATATTAAGCTTAGATAAACCTACAACTCATCCAAAAATTTCTTTCCTAGGTAAACTAAAAAATGTGTGTTAAAATACTAGTTTTTCAAGCTATCAAAGATGTACCTACTCATTCAAAAGGGTTAAGGAATTTTTTTTTAGGATGCTTGGTTAAAGACAAATAGATCCCCATATCATCTATTTCATGGATAAATGATCATATTTGATGATGGTGGGGGGGCAGGGTGTTCCTTACTACATATAAAGGAATTATCAATAACCATATTCCCACCCCAACATCGGATGGATCTAACATTGAGAGAGATAGTTAAGGAAGAACTGCAAAAATTACTTCAGATTTTATTTATCTGATTTCTTACAATTGATGGATCTCCCCTTTATTTTTTGTACCAAAAGAGAATGGAAAATGGATAATTTTTATGGACTATAAAGATCTCAACGTGAGCTCAACAAGGAAACACACAAATACCATTACACACTTCATTTTATTCACCAAGTCTTAGATATTGTGGCAAAGAAGAAATAATTTTTTTTCCTTAATTGATTTAATGTTTATAATAAAATCCAAATTTCAAATGAGGACAAACACAAGACCATGATTAGTTGCCTTTGGGGAACATTCACTTACTGTGTTCTACCATTTTCATTCTGTAATTATCCATCCACCATTCAAAGAGAAGTAATAGGTATATTTTATAATTTGATTCATGATTGTGTGGAAATATATATGGATGTTTTTAGGAGTTAATGAAGCATGATCTGTTAGGATCCTGTGATTTCTCTAATTGGAAAGCCAAATGACAGTGTAACATCAAACCAATCTTTGGAGCCCAAGGACCTAGCCTTCCTGGACTTAGAGAGGGCTCTCTCTATTTGTGTAAGGGATATTTGTGTGTTTGCTTATTGTGTTTTGATTTTAGGCTAGTTATGATGTAGGTTTTTGGTTTTGGTTTTTAGGTTGTGAGGGATGAAATTATCAAAGACATAAGATAGGTAAAAGGATGTTAGATCAACTGGGCTATGGGGTCGAAAAGGTCAAGAAATCTTTCAGATGGTGATACAAGGTTGTTGAAGGGCTGATTTAATTCGAGGTAAAATGGATCTTTGGGAAAAATGGATTAAGATGGACATCAATTTTATGAATAACAAAAGATTTCAAGCACAAATAGTATAATAGCTGACATAAACATGGTAGGGAAAACCATTAATCATGAGAAATGTAACTTTAAGCTAATCAATGCATAGAAATAAACATTCAAGCCATGCATAGAGATATATAACTCTCTAACTTTATGAAATGGCTATCAGACTTTGGGGAAATACATTTAAGACAGACAAACAACTCAAATCACTATGTCGGAACCCCTAAACACAGTACTTAAAGCTATTGGGCACTTTGAAAACAAGATTTCATAGTCTTAGGCAAAGGGCAAGATCAGAACAAGACCTCCTTGGTTCAACAAATGACAATCTAATTAGTCAAAGAGAAGTTTCATAGACGGAGCTATGGCTAGCCATGAGTAAGCAGGGCATACCATTAATAATACTTATCATGCATAAAACCATGAATGAAACAAACAAACAATATTCTTAAGTTATTAAAGAGCAATCAAGAATTCCTTAATGTGACTAAGAATGAAGAAAATGCGGAAGCTATAAAGAAACATGAAATTTGAGGTGCCTCTAAGGGCATGTCTCAAATTTGTTCTCTACTGTCCTCTAGCAAGCAAGAACATAGATTTATGAATGAATTCTAAGAAACAAAACAGAGAGAGAGACACTATACCATTCTACCAAGTCATGGAATCCAACAACAATCCTCTTTCATCATCCAAGAACATTCAAGAAACTATCCAAAAGCATGAGACAAGTATTTCTTCCAAAGCTTATATGACCATATATTGCTTCTATTCATCAATTTCAGCCTTGTTTACAATGAAATCCTTTGGAATATATAGGCCAAAGTGAGGAAAACCTCTTAGTTCAACTTGTAATCTCATTGGCCTATCCAAAATATCTGATTTTGTCCTTGAGGCTTTGCAAAGCCCAAGGCACAAAATATCTAATAAAATATCTAAAAAATGCTAAAATGGGGAAATATATTGACTGTTCATAACTTATCATGTACAAAAATAGCTAAACTTATATGAAGAAAAGTCACTTTTGAAAGGTTCAATTTTTACAAAAATACTCAAAAAATACATCAGCAAAAGGTCCCCTGAGTTGCCGGCAACTTTTGGAGGCCTTCCCGATGTCAAAACGAGTCTCATGATGGCTCGTTGGAAATATATGAGTGTATAATTTTTGAAAATTTTTAGTTTTCTCCCAATTGAATACTGGAAGTCCTCCAAAAATAGACCTATGTGTAAAAAACTAGAAAATAGGCCTTGCTGATAAACAGGGCAGAGTGTAGAAAAACCGAGTGTTTTTCGCCATTTTGGGGGAGAAAAATATCTTCAATTGTTTTAAAAATAGTTGAGTATGTGCCCCTGAAATTATGGCATCCAATGATACCATTTTCATCCTTTGATTATGTCCCAAATTGAAATGGTGATGCCCATGAGTTTTGGCCAAAAACCCAAAAAAGACAAAAAACCAAAACATGTTGATTTTCGCCCAAACTTGGCGAGCATGACCCTCAAGGGTTTTCAGCAACATGTTGTGAAGAAAAGGCCAAAATTTGGAGCCTTGAGGTGTCTTTCCTCAATTTTGGTGTCGGGTGCTTCCCTTTATCCTCCTTGAGTTTTTCCTGAGTAGCCTTCAACTTCCGCCGGGCAAACTGATTGAGCTTTTTATAATGCCCGGTCATCCTTCGTTGAAGGTCCAATTCCCTATTTGCCTTCTCCAATTTCTTCTCCAAGTGATCATTAACTCTCTCAAGCCATGCTTCCTAATTGTTCTCTATCTCTTGTTCAAACAATGCAGTGAAAGGGGTAGATTGGAGAAGGGCATCTTCTTCTTCCTTTTATTTCCCAAGGGCCTTTTTGAGCCCCATGGTTCTTGGCCTCTTTCGCCTGGGCTGATCTTCACCTTCACTTTCATCGAACTCACCCATGATTTCTTCCAATCTCACTTGTGATTTGGAGGCCTCCTTTTTGTATTTGATGGCCCGTGTCTCATATACATCCATATGGACACTCATCTGCTTGTTTTGAACTTGCAAAAAGTGATTGAAGTTCCTAGCCCTATCAAGATCAGTCCTCAAAGCATCAATTTGGCTTTCTCTATGGATCAAGAGATTTTCTAGGATTCGGGCTTCATTATCACTATCATCACTTTGAATTTGGATGATGTCGAATTCCCTTTCCTGTTCATGACTGATTTCTTCCTTGTCCTTCCCTTTCTTTGGGTGGCTCTTTTAGTCTTCTTCCTCTTGGGAAATTCGACCATGGGCTTCTTGGGAAATTTTCCCTTGCTTCAGAGGGCCCTAGCCACATTTGGAGTTACAAATCTAGGCACCCTTTTCCTTGATGTCTGGGGCTTGGTCACTTTCGCAGAAGAGAGCATGGCCCCTTGCCTAGGAGAGGCAGCTAGCACATGCTCCATGGGCTCTTTACCCTTGTCACTTTGCTCCTCATTTTTTCCACTGTCTTGGAGTTCTTCATGGATGCCTTGGCTGTCCTTTTGCATTTCCTTTTTAGGGTTGTCCTCCTCATTGTGTTGCACCTGTTTATCATGCTGCCCTTCTTCTTCATGAGGCTGTTGTTCCTTTTTATGAGGCTGTTGTTCATCATTATTATGCTGTCGTTCATCATGCTGTGGCTATCCCTGTTCATCATGAGACTGCTCACCCTCACTGTGCTACACATCTTCATGCTGCTCATCATCACGCCCTTCTTTCCCTTGTTGTTCTTCCTCACTGTGATGCTGCTCATCATTATCTTCCTCATCATCCCCTTGCTGTTATGTTTCATCATGCTGCTGCTCATCATCACTTTCCTCTTCTTTCTCATGCTCTTCTTCTTCAACATGCTCATGCTCTTCTCCCTCTTCCTGCTCTTTTGTTTGTTATTGGTAAATTTGATCTTCTTGGAATAGGTTTGCTGGAAGAAGGTGAAGGATGGTGAGTAGGAGGTGTAGGAGATGTATGAACTGGAGGGACAGTGGAAAAATCCGGATGGGTGGTGAAGGTATCCCAAGAAACCTCCCTCTTCTCAAACTGATGAAGAATGATGACTTTGATGAGGGAGTGATGGAAAAGGCAGGCTGTTTGCTATGAAGGAGGCCTTTTCTGAATAGTGGAGGCCATTTTCTCAATGCTTCTATGTAGGAAGAAAGGGAGATTTAGAAATTTGGCCCTCGTGATATGCATGAGCAATCGAAAGTGATAGGCATAGACTCGGGAGAATCTTCCCTCACAAGTGAAGTATTTCATGATGATATTCATGAGGGGTGTAGCTAGTCAAAAGATATGAGAAGGGGAAAATGGATGGACATGAATCTTTGTGCTCAGGCTTCAGAAAGGGCTTGTATTCTTCTGATTCCAGGTGGCTTTGTTTAAACCACTTCTCCCCGATATAAGGGATTTTAGTGGCCTTGGAGATGGACCTTGGAGAGAATTTGAAATCTAGGCCTGCCAGCTAAAAATACTTCTCTCGAAACCTCAAATCACAAAGGTGAGATAAAGGGGAAAAGCTCTTCACCTCTTGCACTCTTTGGTAAAAATATAGACACCCAACCTCATGGAAATTGAACAAGACTGATGGGTGGGAATTCACTTTTTTAGTGGAAACAGGCTCAAATCTCTTGTGCGGGCCACTCCTACTATCTTGCCTGGGAGGCATCTTGTTTTGAATGCTCTCTGCAACACCAAGATGTCTCAAATGGCCTTTGGAAAGTTCTTCTCAAGTACACACCTCTGTCCTACCTATCAGTCACTGTTTGACCAAGACAACTGCTTCAAATTCTTTGTGAAATATTCTCCCAACACCAACCTTCTGCTCCTTACAAATTATTGTTTTGTCTCCTTTGTGCCAAACAAAAAATAGTTATCAAAATAACAAGCACACAGTCAAATGGTTACTATGTTTGGGTAAGTTACAAGGATCCTTGGTGTTTTGGTATAAGCAAGACAACCTTGTAAAAAACAAAACACCCCTCCCAATTAAAAACACTCCTCTTGTATTTCACTGTTTCACATGCACAGGTAGACAATAACACTTTCAAATTGATTTAACAGCTTCACTCAACATATTCTGTTTCATGGATCAAAGGAGGCAGCACTGGTTTTTCTTTTTACCACACAGAGAGGACTTTTGAAAGTGACAAAGCATTCGTGCATGATCATTGTTGTTAAATTAGGCTCACTGTTTCACCTTAGGAACACTGTGTTTTCCTTTCAAACACTGGCTCCACCTTATAACACTATTTTTACCTTACACTTGGCTGACAGAGGTTATGGTTTATCACTGTTTTGAGGGTAGCTTTAGGCCTATTGAAACTAATATGAGCACTCCACTGTGACAAACTCTGTCAATGTTTTTAACCAATCACCTTGATTTTCCTACCAAGACCTCCATTTTTTAGTCACCATTGGTCTTGAAATCATGGCAATGTAAGGTCCCACCTTACCTACCATAATAGAGAAATATTATATTAAATCAAAATGCGATATATATATATATATATATATATATTTTTTTTTATTTCATGAGTCACTAAATGACATGCTTATGAATTATTTTCTTAAAAGGATAATTTAAATTATATAGAGTTGGCATCTCATAATTTAGGAATTCATATGTGAGCTGATATTGCAACAAATTACTTACTGCAATTTTGAATTTTCAGCAAGACCCTTTAACTCAATGAGTTATTATACTAGGATACCTTGATTGTAAATCTTAAATTAACTTAAGCCTTTTGTTTTATGGACGGTTCATAAACGTAATGAGATGCAACCATTGAACATTATGAAAACTAATTTACAAGCATGAAATGTACAGCCATTGAGGCATTTCGTCAAACACTTACAACCATTATCTCTTTAAGGTGTTTTCACAATAATTAGCTAACATGAATCCAAAGTTGCATGACTTCTCTTTTTTTTGTAAGTAGTGCCAATAATTGAACTTAAGATATTAGTAGACTATCAACCATATTCATTGTTGAATCTATACCAATGAATATAAATATTTAGAAATTTCAAACATAGCTCACAATGTTGTAAGGTACAGCCATTGAGGAATTTTGACAAATAGTTCGCAATCATAAAACAAGTTGCCATATGGTTATTTAAATTTTCAAATTATTAACCATTCATACTTTAAAAACAATTTCCAAGTGTTTAGTCTAAATCAGATTCATCACTATAAATTATCAGGCAGTTCCAATATAAAAAAAAAACCAAACAGCAAGACAAACAACAGGCGGTTCTACATGTAACATCAAATATGCAAAACAGAGCAGATTTGGGAATTGATGTCCGAAACCTTGATTTTTGGAATCAAACGTGGGGTGAAATGGTCTATTGGTATGGATACCCCCTGAAGTGGAGCTGAATCGCAACAGGGACGCCCAGAAATGCGATTCTTTAAAACAACAAAATTTATAGCCTAAATGTTTCATTTATGACTTTTGTCAAACATATGGAATGAAAACTTACAGCCACACCTCTACATGAGGAAAAACAACCCAGAGTCATGCTACTAATATATGCTCATTGAAATCACACATTTCTAAATCCACCATATGAGTTCTTGAAACATTTTACCACCCACAAGCTAATTCATTTGACATGAGTGACAAGCTTTTTGCACCAATTGATACAATTTAACAAACACATGGAAGCCCTGAATGCTACAGCCATTAAGGCTTTCTATCAAAATTCTGTTAGTACTATTACAACAACTTGAATATTGAAGAATATGAAACATAAGCCATAACTAAAATTTATCTCCAACTTACCTCAAGCATTTGATCTTCCAAACTATACTTCAGTTGCCATTATTTTTGCATTTTCTTTTAAGGGTTGCTTCTGTAATTCCTCCAAGCATATTTTAGGTACATGTCCATTTTCTTACTTCTGCAAGTTAGCACTTATTTGTGCATAGATAAATTTATAACGTTACTCATTCACAAATTTTGTCAAACACTTTGCAAACTATCCTAAAACCTTTTATAAAACATGCATGTATTAATTACTTGAAATAGAACCATAAATCGTGAAATACTTACCCAAGTCCTTTGGAATTTATTTATTGAAATTACCTTCAACAATATTTGGCTTTCCTTTCTCAAATGCTACAATACCAAGATTAGTACCATAAACTATACCAATAATAACTCCAATATTGAGATCCAAACATCCATACACATAGATTGATCTAGTCTTCATTTTTTTTAACTAATCAATAATATTCTAGATAACATAAGCCTAAACCAAAATTAGATGCTTACAACAATTTAAATGTCTACCTTTTATTTTATGCTAAATCTATACTATAATTTTAGGACAATGGAAATTATACCTGAAGAGATATTCAGCTCCAATCGTTGAGAATATGATCCACCTTCGATCCCTTAACCAACTCATTTGAACCATTCGGTTTTCCACCCAAACATATCCAAGGAGAAATCCTCCCCCTGGAACCCCCGAGATGTAAAAGCTCACAAACAGTACCAAAATACAGTAGTAGAGAGAGAGAGATGCAAGGAAAACTAAGGAAAATAGTTTTCACTTCCTCTAAATACCACTCATGTTCAACCTCAATAGATACTTAGTAGATTAGTAAGAAATTCAGATTTGTTTTGGAAATAATTGGATACTCTCCATATCTCTGACAACCTTCCTCAAGTCTCTTCCACTCTTGGCATCACCCTCCTCCCTCCCCTGTGAGAATACATGAGACTCATTTATATAGGAGGAGAAACCAATTCTTGTCATAAAGGAGGAGTAATATGCATGCATTGTATTCCATTTAGAGGAGTGTAACTTATGCCATTAAGGAGAGGTATGCATGCCTTATTTAAGGAGAGTGTAACATATGCATTAAAGTGAGTGTAAGAGGAATATTTTATGACACATATTTAATGAGTGTAAGAATATGTTATGACATATATTTAATAAGTGTAAGAGGAATATGCCATTCCTTGATGAGTGCATAAAAGAGAGTGTAATGTAATATTTAAAATAGAGAGAGTTACATAGAGCCATGAGAGTCATGAAGGAGAGAGGTGTGAAGTGATTGAGGAGATATAATAATAATATCATAGTCTCATAAAAGATAATAATAATATTATAATATTAATAATATTGAGGATTAAGTCTAGATTGAACTATTACAATTTATTAATCATAATTTAAGTGATTTTCCTTCAAGTATACTTGTTTACCCATTGATTGGAGGTGATTTACTATTTTTGGAAAGTCATACTTGAAATGGTAGACATGACTTTCTATTTTTAGAAAGTCACTCCAAAATTGTTAGGAATGAGATTATTAAGGAAATTCATCTATGAGTTGCCCATGAGTGGTATTTTTCTTCCGGATAATAGGGATTCCGCACCCCTATTGCATGCATCTTCGTGCCTTAGTAGATTGAGGACTCCGTGCCCTGATCTACTCTAAAGATCCAAGATTCCACACCTTGATCTTTTTAAATATCCAGGACTCTGCGCCCCAAACATTTCATTATAGATTCAAGACTCCACGTCTTTATATTTCATGGACTTAGGACTCCGCGTCCTAATCCTTTTATCATATATCCAAGACTCCACGTCTTTATATTTTATGGATTTAGGACTCCGCGCCCTAATTTCCATGGCTTCTCATCTACTCTGCTTTGAAACTCTGCGTTTCACCTTAAGGTACTGATTGTGAGCTCATACCCATCTGATGGTTCATTGGTAAGGTCTTCTTCCAAGACCTGCACACATCACAAACTCATTGATCAAATAAATCAAATGAATTTCATAATTAACTTATTCAAATTTTACCAAATATTATGCATGACTTCCACAGTCATTTATAACTTGAGCATCCTTGTTGGCAATGACCAAGTCCCCTGCCACATCATGCTTAGTACGATATCATGCACATATAATCATACAAATTATGTATCATACATAAATCATAATTAACCATATGTTCCATCTAACCATGATCATCCATGGATCTGTGTCTCAATTCTGAATCACCATTCATGTCATACACCTATGTCCAAAATAGGATACCAAAAGAGAAAACATCGCTAATATGCTCTTAACCAAAATCAATTCTTGTGTACACAACCATAGATATTATCATAAGCACACAACAACTAAGTGACCTAAACCAAGTCATAGCATATAAGCATGTACATAAGTCTTTCATATGTAATATTATATCATTATATCAAAATCACCATCTCTAAGTGTCATCAAAGCTATCTCACTAAGAAGGGACACTACATACTCCCCCTCTTGGGCTAAACTTGGCCCGAAGTTTTTCCTACGGTCATAAGATACTTAGTTCTTTTAGATTCTCCTATCAATAAGTTGTTAACCTTATGTATTTGATATATATATATATATATATATATATATATATTTTTTTTTTTTTCTTCATGCCAATCCATAGTTTGGAAGCAACTCCATGAAAACTAAACATACCATTCTTAATCAAGTAGAAAATATATCCACGCCATATTAGACATGTGTTGATATAGAATACCAAATATTTCTATATCAAAACTAGCCATACAATTTATAGTACCATATAAAAATACTATTGTATGTAATTGATATGATATATACTTAATTTATCTATAATAATTTGATATTATACATGTTCTTCTTTCTCATAGTCTATATGAATCCCACATGTGTCATCTTCTTGGTTCTGTAGGATGTTGAGCTTTCCAAGCTATAAATAGAACACACATTGGTTGTACACACAACAATGATGGTCCATACCATATCACAGTCAAATTGGCATAAAATAATCCACATACAATTGTGAGCGAAATTATGCAGCAAAACATGATGTTATATATAAAACACACTCTTACATCCTACTTGCTTTATGTATTCTCAATCCAACTTTCCCCTTTTCATTCCATAAGACAGCCCTGCAATCAAAATATTTAGGATATATCCATAGCCTCTCTTTTTTTTTTTTCTTTCTACTAAACGTTTACTCTTTAGGAAAAATCACAATTTGAGGTTCAAGGTACCAATTTAATTTATTTATTTATTTATTTATTTTTTTAAACTAACAAGCTAAGGTTAAATACAATCCTCATTGACCCACTTATGTATTATAGATCATTCCTTTTGTTTCCATAATCTTCATTATTAGTCACTTCTCTAACTTGAGAATCAATTATGAATGACTCTATTAGAAGATCTTAATCTAAAAGCAGATTAATGATATATTTTTGAAAACGACTTTTAATCAAGAAAAAATCTCACAATTATGCAAATATGGTATCTATATTATTGAATCTACCTTGATAACTCTAAGTCAATTTGTTTTCCAACTATGAAATCGCTCATGATTTCTATTCAGTAATTAATCAATTCATTTGCTTTCATGTCTTATCCCTTACTATTAATACGTATACAACAACAAACTATGAAAACCATAAATTTCTCAAAATGTGATGAATCTTGTCAAATTTAAATAAGATTTAGACTATCACAAGGGAATTTCTAGCCTAAAGTTAAACCCCCCCTTTTTTTTTTTTTAAGGATACTTACCACCCTCTCAAATTATTACAACATTTTGTAGGACTAATAAATACTCATACAACTATACATCCCAACACAAATCCAACAATCTCTTCCATTCCACATACAATACACTCATCTTAGGCTTCTAAATCATGCAAGAATTCCAATTCATCAAAATGTGATCTCACTCTCCTTTAATTTCTCCCTCAAAAAAATATCACAAGCACACATTCTTGTAAAACAAGAACTCAACTAAGCTTTTCATTAATCACATGCTTCTTTCTTTTTTTTTTCTTTAATTTCAAATAAAACTAGTTCTCACCACATAAAATATGTACCTTCTAAACATGTTATTCTCTTCATAATTTATAAATAATTTGAATTTTGATGCGATCACCTAACTAACAATAGTTTAGAGAAATACATGAGTTCAATCCTCATAATTTCTCTAATTAATTTGGTTAAATAGAATGCAACCAATATTCAACTGATAAAATCATTAAAGAGACTATTATGGTTTTCCTAGACCTAATTTGTCTTAAGCCAATAGAAAAGTTATTTCATGAACTTATCACAATAATATTTTTCTACATTTCAAGAATTTGAAAGACATTTTAGTTCTACCTAAATTCAATATATACAAAAGGATTACAATACTAGAGGATAGATATCTAGTTCACACTTCCATATATCAAGTCAATTATTCCAAACATTCTAAACCACCTAATGGTGTTTAGTATACCAATCTTAGTACCTTCATATTTAATAATAAAAATAATGGATTTAAAGCTCAAGCAAATTTGTGTTACAAATCTATATCCATTTAACTTTAATTACACATAATCATTCCTTAATCATGAATATCAGATTCCATCAAAATATTCTAACTAGAAGAATTACTTAGCTCATAGATATATTTTACTTTGGATTCCACACCCATACCTTACCTCATTACTTATCTTATAGATATATACTAGTATGGATTCCACACCCATACATTTTCTCATAGATATATGCTAGTATGGTTTCCACACCCATACATTAGATCATAGATATATGTTACTATGGATTCCACAACCATACATTTTCTCAAAGATATATGCTAGTATGGATTCCACACCCATACATTAGCTTAAGGAAATCATAACATTCAAGTGTTCCTTAAGATGGCTTCCACAACCCATCATGCACCAATCATTTAAGCCTCTTGTTTATTAGGAAGTTCATACCTCAACCTAGTAATTGAGTAATTTAAAGCTATTTGATGCCTAATGTCAACCCAAAATACACAAAATCATGTCAAAGAAATCGGAGAAATTTCATTCTTACTCATTAAGAATGTATTCCCAAATCATATTTTAACACATCTAATTAATACACATACATTACTCTTGAATCTACATTCACAGTTAAAAGTGACATCCTTCAAGGTAGATTTTAGTTAAGTTTCTTTTAGTGTAGGTATGAAAAGATTCAATATTATCATGATGAACTCAATCATCAAGTTAATGGAATCTCAACCTTACACTTGTTACTCATTCCCAAAGCATACACACCAAGGTCATCATACTATAGTCCAAATTAAGCCAATATTCTTCTTGGTAGATATGATTTCAGCTAGTAAAGATGGCTACTAAGCCCATATCACATTGAAAATGATGCATTAAAAATATATGAAACCATGCATGCACTCCACCTATCTCACTCATTGATTGAAAATCAATTCATTCACATACTTGGGTTTAACCCAAACTTTCTCAAGCACATCCTTTCCCAGCATGTATTTAAGCATTTTAACATATTGTTGATAATATGTCTTAACAAAAATATAAAGGAATATCAAAAATATATATATATATATATATATATATATATATATATATTTCATGAGTTTCTAAATGACATAATGATAATAATATCCTCTATGCAATCAATATGCTTCCAAGTCAAGATATACAAGAACTCAACTCGCATGCAAAATCAACATTCATACATCATCAAACTACAAATAAGCATGTTGGCCCATTAGGCCTAGTGTTGTAACTCCCCTCTGATACCATATGTAAGGTCCCACCTTACCTACCATAATAGAGAAATATTATATTAAATCAAAATGCGATATATATTTCTTTATTTTATTTCATGAGTCACTAAATGACATGCTTATGAATTATTTTCTTAAAAGGATAATTTAAATTATATAGGGTTGGAATTCCATAATTAGGAATTCATATGTGAGCTCATATTGCAACAAATTACTTACTGCAATTTTGAATTTTCAGCAAGACCCTTTAACTCAATGAGTTATTATACTAGAAATACCTTGATTGCAAATCTTAAATTAACTTAAGCCTTTTATTTTATGGACGGTTCATAAACGTAATTAGATGCAACCATTGAACATTATAAAAAACAATTTAAAAGCATGAAATGTACAGCCATTGAGGCATTTCGTCAAACACTTACAACCATTATCTCTTTAAGGTGTTTTCACAATAATTAGCTAACATGAATCCAAAGTTGCATGACTTCTTCTTCTTCTTTTTTAAGTAGTGCCAATAATTGAACTTAAGATATTAGTAGACTATCAGCCATATTCATTGTTGAATCTATACCAATGAATATAAATATTTAGAAATTTCAAACATAGCTCACAATGTTGTAAGGTACAGCCATTGAGGAATTTTGACAAATAGTTGGCAGCCATAAAACAAGTTGCCATATGGTTATTTAAATTTTCAAATTATTAACCATTCATACTTTAAAAACAATTTCCAAGTGGTTAGCCTAAATCAGATTCATCACTATAAATTATCAGGCAGTTCCAATATAAAAAAAAAACCAAATAGCAAGACAAACAACAGGCGGTTCTACATGTAACAGCAAATCTACAAAACAGAGCAGATTTGGGAATTGATGTCCGAAACCTTGATTTTGGGAATCAAACATGGGGTGAAATGGCCTATTGGTATGGATACCCCCTGAAGTGGAGCTGAATCGCAACAGGGACGCTCAGAAATGCGATTCTTTAAAACAACAAAATTTATAGCCTAAATGTTTCATTTATGACTTTTGTCAAACATATGGAATGAAAACTTACAGCCACACCTCTACATGAGGAAAAACAACCCAGAGTCATGCTACTAATATATGCTCATTGAAATCACACATTTCTAAATCCACCATATGAGTTCTTGAAACATTTTACCACCTACAAGCTAATTCATTTGACATGAGTGACAAGCTTTTTGCACCAATTGCTACAATTTAACAAACACATGGAAGCCCTGAATGCTACAGCCATTAAGGCTTTCTATCAAAATTCTGTTAGTACTATTACAACAACTTGAATAACAAAACATTGAAGAATATGAAACATAAGCCATAACTAAAATTTATCTCCAACTTACCTCAAGCATTTGATCTTCCAAACTATACTTCAGTTGCCATTATTTTTGCATTTTCTTTTAAGGGTTGCTTCTATAATTCCTCCAAGCATATTTTAGGTACATGTCCATTTTCTTACTTCTGCAAGTTAGCACTTATTTGTGCATAGATAAATTTATAACGTTACTCATTCACAAATTTTGTCAAACACTTTGCAAACTATCCTAAAACCTTTTATAAAACATGCATCTATTAATTACTTGAAATAGAACCATAAATCGTGAAATACTTACCCAAGTCCTTTGGAATTTATTTATTGAAATTACCTTCAACAATATTTGGCTTTCCTTTCTCAAATGCTACAATACCAAGATTAGGACCATAAACTATACCAATAATAACTCCAATATTGAGATCCAAACATCCATACACATAGATTGATCTAGTCTTCATTTTTTTAACTAATCAATAATATTCTAGATAACATAAGCCTAAACCAAAATTAGATGCTTACAACAATTTAAATGTCTACCTTTTATTTTATGCTAAATCTATACTATAATTTTAGGACAATGGAAATTATACCTGAAGAGATATTCAACTCCAATCGTTGAGAATATGATCCACCTTCGATCCCTTAACCAACTCATTTGAACCATCCGGTTTTCCACCCAACCATATCCAGGGAGAACTCCTCCCCCTGGAACCCCCGAGCTGTAAAAGCTCACAACCAGTACCAAAATACAGCAGTAGAGAGAGAGATGCAAGGAAAACTAAGGAAAATAGTTTTCACTTCCTCTAAATACCACTCATGTTCAACCTCAATAGATACTTAGTAGATTAGTAAGAAATTCAATTGGAAGTAATTGGATACTCTCCATATCTCTCCCTCTCACAATATTCCTCAAGTCTCTTCCACTCTTGGCATTACCCCCCTCTCCCCCTCAAATGAGAATACATGAGACTCATATATAGGAGGAGAAACAAATTCTTGTCATAAAGGAGGATTAATATGCATGCATTGTATTCCATTTAGAGGAGTGTAACTTATGCCATTAAGGAGAGGTATGCATGCCTTATTTAAGGAGAGTGTAACATATGGATTAAAGTGAGTGTAAGAGGAATATTTTATGACACATATTTAATGAGTGTAAGAATATTTTATGACATATATTTAATGAGTGTAAGAGGAATATGCCATTCCTTGATGAGAGCATAAAAGAGAGTGTAATGTAATATTTAAAATAGAGAGAGTTACATAGAGCCATGAGAGTCATGAAGGAGAGAGGTGTGAAGTGATTGAGGAGATATAATAATAATATCATAGTCTCATAAAAGATAATAATAATATTATAATATTAATAATATTGAGGATTAAGTCGAGATTGAACTATTACAATTGATTAATCATAATTTAAGTGATTTTCCTTCAAGTATATTTGTTTACCCATTGATTGGAGGTGATTTACTATTTTTGGAAAGTCATACTTGAAATGGTAGACATGACTTTCTATTTTTAGAAAGTCACTCCAAAATTGTTAGGAATTAGATTATTAAGGAAATTCATCTACGAGTTGCCCATGAGTGGTATTTTTCTTCCGGATAATAGGGATTACACACCCCTATTGTATGCATCTTCGTGCCTTAGTAGATTGAGGACTCCGCGCCCTGATCTACTCTAAAGATCCAAGATTCCACACCTTGATCTTTTTAAATATCCAGGACTCCGCGCCCCAAACATTTCATTATAGATTCAAGACTCCACGTCTTTATATTTCATGGACTTAGGACTCCACGTCCTAATCCTTTTATCATATATCCAAGACTCCACGTCTTTATATTTTATGGATTTAGGACTCCGCGCCCTAATCTCCATGGCTTCTCATCTACTCTGCTTTGAAACTCCGCGTTTCACCTTAATGTACTGATTGTGAGCTCATACCCATCTGATGGTTCGTTGGTAAGGTCTTCATCCAAGACCTACACACATCACAAACTCATTGATTAACTTATTCAAATTTTACCAAATATTGTGCATGACTTCCACAGTCATTTTGGTTTTGGAGAAATGACTTCCACAGTCGTTTATAACTTGAGCATCCTTGTTGGCAATGACTAAGTCCCCTGCCACATCATGCTTAGTACGATATTATGCACATATAATCATACAAATTATGTATCATCCATAAATCATAATTAACCATATGTTCCATCTAACCATGATCATCCATGGATCTATGTCTCAATTCTGAATCACCATTCATGTCATACACCTATGTCCAAAATAGGATACCAAAAGAGAAAACATTGCTAATATGCTCTTAACCAAAATCAATTCTTGTGTACACAACCATAGATATTATCATAAGCACACAACAACCAAGTGACCTAAACCAGGTCATAGCATATAAGCATGTACATAAGTCTTTCATACATAATATTATATCATTATATCAAAATCACCATCTCTAAGTGTCATCAAAGCTATCTCAGTAAGAAGGGACACTACAGGCAACAATTACCCATTTAGAAACTCGAATACACCAAGGAGGAAAAAATATAAAAAAATACCTCGAAGATGGATTGTGGCATTTTCTTGAAGAGTTGAGCAACTTCAAGACGCTTTTGGAGGTGTTTTGACTGTTCAAACATCCGCGACACATTCAAAAGGATAAACGCCATGCAGCAACAAGGGTGTCGGGTTGGCCTTCGTGCGGTTGTGACCGGCGCCTACAAGTGCGCCGCGCGTCGCTACAGGCGTGTCGCGTAGTAATGTAACCCATTTGTAAAATTGCTCATGAACGCACTGCATGCTTTTCCAGGCGTGCCGCGCAGTCTAAAACCTCCAAAAATTTGCAACTTCGCTTGAAATTTCTCGTTTCGGTCAGAGAGTAGCCAGGGAGATGTGTTGCTCGTGTTTTTTGAATTTCCAATAGGCCCTGCAACGGTCTTTAACTCCCTTTTGAAAGCGAAAAAGTCAAAGTCCTTTTTATATTTTCTTGGTGAGGGTTTTGAAAACCTTTGAAAAGGCTTTTAGGTTTAAACAAAACATGAAGCACATGTCCTTTTAAAACATAACCGAGACTCACTTTTGCTCAAATAAATGACACAGTGGCAAGAACCATTTCTTTTACAGGCATGGCTTCTTTTTGAAGTAAAGAAGCCTTTTTAAGAGTAAAAAACTTTCCACTTTTTCTCATTAAGGAATGAAACTTTGTTTTCTTTGTTGATATCTGTATTGTAGAAGAAAACTCTGCTCTGAGTCATGTGAATGACTGTAGATGTGCCTTTTGAATGATACTGCTTTTTAACTGGGGGAAAAAAATCGCTACATTTTCCTGGGTTTTACAAACATATGCTCATAAAAAATAAGATCCTCTAAAGGCTTCTCCTACACTTATATGCAACAGCTAAGTATCCTCATATGTCTCAAAAGTCCTTTGTTTGTGACACTATCATGTTTCATTTCTTCTAGTATTTCTCTTGAAATTGAAACACTTGCCATATCCTTTTTCCCACCTCCTGTCTCTGTGTTGTTCATTTGCAAAATCCCCCTGAGAAAACAAAGCTTAGGTTACCTCTTTGTCACTTTTGACAAGTTTTGAAAAATATCTTCATGAATAGGAAAAGCAAAACCTTTTTGCATATCAACATCACTCTTGGGCCTCTGTTAAAACCCAGCTTGATTTTAACTACTTTCAACTCTGTTTTGTTAAAGGAACAGTGACTAAATGTCATGCTTGTTTATCAAGGAGATGGATCTTTGGAAACCCTTAAGGAAATTACATACCTCAGCAATGTTTTTTCATTTTGGCTCCAGACTTCTTTTGAAAGAAATCTCTGATAGGAGATAAGTTAGCTTCTTTGATCATTATAGTACTCATGCTTTTTCTTTGTTTTTAACACCATTTCTATATCCATAAACCTTTAGTTTCTTTCCCACTGCACCTAAAAATTTCCTTTCAAACAGTGAAAAACCTTAAAATCAAACTCTATCCCTGGCCCTCTGCTTATAGATGAAGGAGGCCTTTATCACAGTGCCTTCAACCCTCTGCTTGTAAAATGAAGGAGTTTTTCTCAGTGTTCAACCCTTTGCTCATGTATGGAGGAGGTTTTCTCAGTTATGCCATTTCATTAGCTTTTAAAACAGTGGTATCTTTCCTTTCAATGCCTATTCATACTTGAGTAAATGAAGATGACAAACTGTCAATAATTCATGATGGGCATTTCTCTGGGACATGTAACTCTTCTTTCCAAATACCTTTGCGCCTCTTTAGACATCACAAGCAATTTGGCTAGTATCTGCAAAGAATTTATTGTCATTCATAATTTACTAACTTTTGACTGTGATTGCAGGAGCTTAATGAAACAACTTTCTGCCCTGTAGCTGCATCCCATGCTCAAAACCACATCAGAAGCAACTGTCTTCTCATGTTGAGTTAAATATTGTCTTCTCGAATACTGGTACACTCCTGCTCTTGAAAGATCCATTGAAACACTGTAAAACTACCTAATATCAGTTTGACCTATGGCACATGCATTGTTGAGACTTAAAGGCTTGTTAGTGGCACGAATTAAGGGTGTAACCAAACTTTATTTGCAGAATAGGAAGGTCTGTTAGGACTGGTTGATCATAGATAGAGGTTCTTTGGCTTTAGGATAGTTTGCAAAGGGAGAAATTCCTAGAGCGCCACTACCTAACTTAGGGGGGACTTCTTGGACAAATTTGGATTTTTTTCTTTGGAGCTGATGGACAAGCTAGTATGGCTGAGGCTAGATAGGGTTTGAAAATGAGGTTTTATCTCGTCATGGGCTGATTGAAAAGGTAGGAGGGAAAAAATGTTTATGGGTGTTTTCCAGCTGGCAAATTTATCAATTTTTTAGATCAACTACAAGAAAACTTGGCTGTAACAACTAGTCATCACCAACAAGTGAAAAATATTGATGACTAACATGATCTACCTTGGAAAACACATTTATAAGGTTTAAGAAAGCTATCATTTCTTGTTATAATTTAATATTCCTAAATTAGTCAGGAGCTAATTGGAATATTCAATTTTGTTTTATTTCTTTGTTTAAAGAATAAGAGGGAAAAGGAGGTCCAAAATTCTCCTTAATAATGAATAAATTAATGCCAAATGTGAAAGGGACAAATATTGGCAGCTTAATTAAAGCACCCTTGGTGTGAAAGGGGCTGGATCACTTTGACTGGGTCAACCTTGACCAAATCAACAACGCAGTCATGGAGGAGTGGCCATCAATGAGGGACAACACAGTTTTAGATGGAGATACTTTGTGTGAATGTAGTGATATTTTTGGATGGGGCTTAGGGTTTGCAAGCTCATATTCTATTTAAGGAAGAGGATAGTAGCCATATGGAGGTTGTTGATGTATATTATATTTCTGAATATATGGTCTGTTTAGACATATATCTTTCTCTTGTTGTTTAGCTGAGATAGAGTGATGTTTAGCACAGGGTGTTCCTGATTGGGAATCCCACCTCTTCCATTGAGGAGCTCTTCGAGGAGTCTTGCACTACATTTTCCACTATATGGCTTAAGGCCAAGCTTCTTCTTTCAACTACAGTGCAGATCTTGTTGAGGGTTTGGTTGTTTTTGCAAGCTACAACAAGTGGAGACTAGATCTCTAGATCTAGGCCATTTCAATGCTCATTTTCAGTGGAGGAGGTTTCCACTTCATTAGGAGGAGAATATTGGAGGGCTTTGAGCTCATTTTTGGATCTTGGCATCATTCCAACCTTATTTTTATCCCTACAACACAGATTTACCTCCAGATCTCTGTTATTTCTGTAGAGAGGAGTTGCAGGGTGGTTTCGCACACCATTTGGAGAGTTGATTTTCTAGTGATGGGGATCTTCCCTTCACTTTGAGGATCTATTGGAGGAGGATATTGTATTGATCATATCAGATCAGCCACACTTTCTAGATCTATATTTTTTAGTACATTTGCAGTCTTAGATCTCAAATCTACAACTTGTACTTGGTGTTTTGCTGAAAAACCTTGAGGGGTTCTATAGAGAAGCTTGTATAGTGCATGGATATGATATAGATCTAAATTTTGGAGCAAATATAAAATCTATATCTGATGTATAATCTACTATCATTTCAGAGCCAATAAAATAACATTGTAATGGTTTTACAACTTGTATATATGAATGCAACACATCTTATTGAGGCATTTTATTCATTGGAGGCTTGTATTTCCTGTTATTCATCTTATGGGCCATCTTTTACACATATTTTTCTACTGAAATAACATATGAAAGGTCTCCATATTGTCCTCTTGCTTTATAAATGATGATCTATGTTTTTGTTCCAACATTTTGCACTATGTTCCTGCTTTTCCCATTTGGGAATATAACAAAGGTATGAGAGCATAATCTTGGCACAACCTGTGCATCTTGAAACCCAATATGTCATATGAAGAAGGAGAGCCTCTTACTGATAAAGAAAGGAGGTATCCAATAATAATACATTAGAAATTTGATTATACAAATGACAAAGAAGACAAGGGTAAAACCTCTTTATCTGGAGGAATGAAAGGGAAGGAGTTCTCAAAAATTTTTTTCCAAACTATTCAAGGCATTAACAAAGACAACATGGAGATGAGGAGGGAAAGACATGGAGATGTTGGAAATGTTTTCATTGATGGCAAAGGAGGAAGAAGAAGCAAAGGAGAAGACAACAGAGAAGAACAGAGGGAGAGTATATTTACAGGGAGCACGAGAAGAACAGAGGGAGAGTATATTTACAAGGAGAATGAGAAGAACAGAGGGAGAGTATATTTACAGGGAACATGAGAAGAACAGAGGGAGATTATATTTACAGAGACAGGGCAGCAAAAAGAGAAGCAAGAAGCGCAAAGGAGAAAGCATAGATGGAAAAGGAGACAGGCGGAAGAAGACTGTTGAAATGAAACGGAAAATATAGTGACAGGAGTGAAAATCTGGTAGAGCAGCAAAAATATAGTGACAGGATATGTACAGAGACAGAGAAATAGGCGAGCAGAAGATCGGAAGCATAGAATACAGAGACAGAGAAACAGTCGAGCAGTAAAGAGGAGGCAGAGGCAGAGCCGTTAACCAAGCTAAGAGTAATGGAACCAAGCGTTTTACAATAAAACAGGGTTCATATGATAGCGTTATATTAAATCTGCAATGAAACAGGGTTCATATATAACAAAGTGTTGAAGAAAGATATATAACGGAAACAAGACGGGTTTCTATATAATATAGTTTGAACAGAACTTATATGTATATGAAAATGACGAAGGCACGAAATTATTTATTAAAGCGGAACCCTGAACGAAGGTGGAACCGTGAAGGAACGGAACCTCGAGCGCAACTGAACGAAACCACGAGGTATGAACAATGACAGTGGGTTTGGAACACCAGATGGTTTTCACCGCACCGCTTTTGTACGATAAGCTATATTCCCAATTCGAACGCGATCAATGCCATAGGCAGACACATGGCCTTAAGCGGTTCGGAGATACTGCCCTCATCGCGCGCCATTGTGCATTAACCATCGATGATGGAATGAACGCGAAATGGCCATGGGCTATCCAATCTAGAGTCAGGTCCATCGAATGGTGATCGCACGTCAATTAGCATGGAAGATAACTCAAGGTACAGGAGATTACAATTCGCTATTATATGTGTGGGACCCGTGAATCACCTGCGATATGAATTGCCATGTTAATGTTATAAACCATGGTTGGGAGCTATAGGCGCTACATGTTAATATCAAAGGAAAACTATACATATTATGGGCTCGAGACATTTCGTTCTAATATATGTATTTTAACATTAAAAGGTGAATGCAGTGGTCCAGATATGAATTTTGGGTGTAATATAAATTATTCATTAAGCAGGGTTCAAAGATGATTCATTGACCATTGGTTTTAAAACCTGTGTTAGGGGAAAATATTCAAATATTAATTCAACAAATGATAAGAGGATTAAAGCCATGGTTAAATATTGACTTAGGCTTATGTATATATATGTATATAGTGGGTCAAACTTCGCCAAGGTGAGAACCTTTGGGTTATTGAACTATTAAAGGTTGACTTCATACATATATGCTAAAAATGAGTTGGTATGTTAATGTATAAGGTGGATGAACAAAAACCTTATGTAAATGCTTGGATATAACCAATGTTAATACGCAAGTGGGACCCCACATAAAATTCTGAGAATCATTACCCCAGCTAGTGGATACATTAAATACCAAAGTGGCAAAGTATACATATATTCCTATATGCAACGCTTTATATATGGGTAGTGCCTTTAAACAAAGGGTTAGAGTATATATGTATATAGATACATATATGTGAAGTACTCTATAGCTTGGGTCTAATACAACCAAAGACTTAAACTGTGGGACCCTCACCAATCGCATCAGAGAAAAGTTGACGACGGAACAAGTTAATAAAAATTGCAATTGTGATGAAAGCCCAGACCCGATGGGTTTATAAACCATGATTGATATGTGTTTGAGTTCCTGCATAACAATGAATCATCAGAATTAGAGCATCGGAGCATTGGAATATCGGAACATGCAACTGGAAGTTGCGATTGCAATTAGTTGCAATCGTAAATATTTGAAAGGTGATACATAGCATTGGCATTTCAAAATGAATAGTAATTTATCGCATTGGAGAAGGAGCAGAGCATCGATACATTCAAATTGAAATTGCGATTGCGATCAATCACAATCGGAAGTATTCGAGGAGTGATACATCACATCAGAAAGATCGGCGAGTGGGCCCGTAAGGGAATTTTATGTATTAAAATGATCTCTCAGCATTATATCGCTGGAAGTTACATAAGTTATATAACACATAAGTGCATATATTTAACAACACCTTATTATTATTTTTCCGAGAACTAATTCGCATGATATAAAAGGTCCATTTACATACATACAGGAGTTACGCAACAGCTATAAACAGAAAGGCATACAGAGGAGAAAAAGGGACAAACAAAGTCACAAAAAAGACAAATGCGCAGCGATCCAAAAGACTGAATGAGTGAGCTGGAATTATCATTGTAATTAAATGTAATATTTTAATTGGTTTATATTGTTTGTGATGCATTGGCAAGTCTCCGGAAGAGAACAAATATCCCACTGTAATGTTAAAACTAGTACCTACAGTTATATTTTTTTTGAGTGAGCTGGAAAATTAATGAGAAGGCAGAAGACTAAGGGGTATGGCTATTCATTTTGAATTCCCTAAGGAATACAGACAGTCATAAGAAAATCTCTATAAATAATATCATCGTGATATGCATACAAAGGTTAGAGAGAGTAAGAATAGAGAATTCATAGTACAAAAGATTGAGGCAGAGAATATAAGTAAGAGAGGAGCAGAAAGAGATGCTACAGAAAAGAGCTGATATTTGAGGTAAATTAGCAAACATTTCTTTTGATAAATTGAGGAAGTTGGAACTTCCCTATCAAGTTGTAGCTTGATAGATGTCAGTTGTAGCTGACTGAGGTTGGAGCCTCCTGTAGGTTGGTGCCTGCAGAAAATTGATGGGAGTTGGAGCTTCCTTGCAAGTTGTAGCTTGCAGAATTGAGGTAGGAGCCTCCTGTAGGTTGGTGCCTACAAAAAATCAGTGGTGAGAGGGATTTGGAGCTTGCCTTTGCATCACAACAATAATAAGATGTGGTTTTCTCCCTTTATGGGTTTCCACTTATATCTGTTGTCTCTATCTGTGTTGCCTTCATGCTGAAATGATTTACCAAATCTGCTTAATCATGTTTGATGCTCTCATAATAATCTTGATGTCACATTAATTTAATACTTGCTGCAACATATTAACACTGTTCATATACTAAGGTTGGTTATAAAAGTAAGTTGTAAATAAGTTGATGAAAATTTTAAAAAGCTCATGTATGTGTTAAACTGATTCACCCCCCCTCTCAGTTTAAATAAGAATTCAACAATTTGTATCTGAGCCAGGTTCCTTTTGTACCAATTTAACCACTAAAAGGAGATCCTAAGCCCCTAAGATGGCTAGTCAAGAAGGAAGCTCAACCAATAAAGCCCCTTTTTTCACTGGTGCTAATTATGCCTTATGGAAAATCAAAATGAGAGCATACAGAAAGTCTCTAGGAATAGAGGTATGGGCTACTGTAGAATTTGGATACGCCCCAAAGACAACTGACCTAGAGAAAGAAGCTAAACAAGAGTTTGTAGCAAATGCAAAGGCCATGAATGCAATCTTAAGTGGACTCTGTGAGGCTGAATTTATCAAAATAATGCATAGTAAGACTGCCAAAGATATGTGGGACACTCTAGAGAATATCCATGAGGGAAATAAAAAGGTAAATACTGCCAAAATTCAAGTATATAAAGCCTAGTTTGAAAATTTAAAAATGAATGATGATGAAGATGTTGGCAGTTTCTTCTTAAGAGTTGCAGGAATTGTTAACAATATGAAAGCTCTTGGAGAAAACATACCAGAAAGTATAATTGTGCAAAATATTCTAAGATCTCTTCCATCCAGGTTTAATCCCAAGGTGTCTGAAATAGAAGAAACAACTGATTGGGAGACCTTGACCATGAACCGGCTACTTGGAAATCTAACAGCATATGAGATGAGGCTCCCATAGAAGAAGCCAAGTATGAGGGAGGCAGCCTTTAAAACAGAAAAGAAGAAAGAAGAAAAGGAAGACATATGCTCTTGCTCGGATGAAGAAGAGGCTAAATTTGTCAAGAAACTGGACAGAGGCTCAGGTAAATACAAAGGTAAACTTCCTTTCAAATGCTTTAACTGTGGAAGAGTTGGACACTATGCTGCTAAGTGTCCTCACAAGAAAGTAAGGAACCGGGCTCAAGAATCAGAGAAAAATACATCAAAGAACTGGTAGAAAGGAAAGAAGTTCAACAAAAAATCCTTCTATGCTCAACAAGACAACAGTGCATTTGAAGACTCAGATGAACCTTCAAGTGAAGAAGAAACATCTAAATTTTTACTCATGGCCATAGAAGAACTTGAAGGAATCCTGCTAGAATATGAAGAAGAAGGCGAAGTTGACCTTGAGGGGGAGCTAAGAAGTGCCCTGGAGGAGATTGACAGACTCAAACTGAAGTGCAGAAAACAAAAGGACATTCTCCTCAAGTATGTAAGAGAAGAACAAAATTCAGAAGTCCTCATGCAGCTGAAGGTAGAGCTTGAAGAAGCCAAGAAGATAGAAGACATGTTACTTCAACAAATCAAGGAGAAAACTCAGGAACAAGAGAAGTTGGAAGAAGAAGTAGTATGTCTCAGGAAGAAATTAGAAAATTCTCAAAGGAAAGTGGCTATAAACTCTTCCCAAACAACAAGCTCTGTTAAGTTGAACGAAATTCTATATGCTCAAAGATGTCCTATGATAAAAACTGGAATAGGTTATGAAGGAGAATCAAGTAAAAGAAAAGAAAAAGAAAACAAAGAGATTATTTTTGTAAAAGCAAAGAAGGATGATGAAGCAGCTCAAATAATTCCTACAAAAGAAGAAACATGTAAGGAGGGAGACAGAACCCAGAAGAAACCTCTAATAACAAATAATGAAAGAAATACTCAGACAATAGAAAAATATTCATATACCCCTGAGTATGTCAAATTTGGAAGCCATCAAAGGAGATTCTTCCCTCCTATGAAAAATGCCACATGTTATGTCTGCCACAAGCTGGGACACATTGCTGCATACTGTCATGCAAGGAGGAGTAATTCAAACCAGCAAAAGATGCAAACAGTGAAGAGACTATCTCAAGCAAACAAATGGAGAAGACAACCTTACATCAGGTATGCAAATAGTTTCTATGGTTACTATTTTTATTGTAAGGAATTTGGCCATAAAATCATTGAGTGTAGAAAATATGGACAAAGATTGATGTTCAACACCTCAAGGAGGTTTATGAATCAAAGAAATTTTGTTCATACTCACAACTTTGCCAAAATTATTATCAAATGCTGTGTATGTAATAAAATTGGACATATACCTTCCAAATGCCCTCTGAGAGGATGGGATTCATCATCTCACAAAAGATATCAAACAAAAGAATGCTTCCAGTGGAAAAGGAAGGTGAATAAGTGTGACCTGGCTCTAACTGCTCAGGACCTGAAAAAGCCAATGGTATTTGGACAGTGGCTGCTCAAAACATATGACTGGAGACAGAAGAAAATTTATAACTTCTGACGAAAAGAAAACTGGTAATGTTACTTTTGGCAATGATAAATCAGGAAAAATCAAAGAAAAAGGCTCAATCAGCCTAGATAATGGCAGAGGAAAGGCCCAAGATGTACTATTTGTAGATGGGCTAAAAGAAAATTTGTTGAGTGTCAATCAAATGTGTGATAAAGGCGAAGCTCTTTTCAAAGCACAAGACTGTGAAGTCAGATCAAGCACCACAGGTAAGACTCTGCTCAAAGGTGTTCGAACAGAGAGTAATGTTTACATAGTGAAAGAAGAAAATGAAGCATGCCATCTTAGCAAACTTGAGGAGTCATGGTTATGGCATAAGAGGTTGGGACATCTCAGCTTCGATCATATCATCAGATTGAGAAAGAAGAAAGCTGTCAGAGACATGCCAGAAATAAAAAGGCCTTCTAATACCATATGCAAATCTTATCAATTGGGCAAATAGACCTGCACATCCTTTAAGTCCAAAGATGAGTTATCAATAAGAAGACCACTCCAGCTTGTGCACATGGATCTGTGTGGACCTGCAAGAACTAAAACACCAAGTGGAGAATCCTACTTCATGCTGATAATAGATGATTTCTCCATAATGACATGGGTTGCATTTCTCAAGAATAAATCGGCAGCTCTAGAAAAATTCAAAATATTCAAAGCTTTAGCAGAAAATTAGATAGGATGCAAGCTAAAATGCATCAGATCAGATAGAGGAGGTGAATTCAAGGATTATGACTTTGTAGACCTATGCAATGAACATGGGATAAAGCAAAAATTTAATATTGTAGGGACACCTCAGCAGAATGGAGTAGCAGAGAGACAAAACAGGTCTGTACAACAAATAGCTAGGGTCATGATGCGAGAGAGTAATATTCCTCAAACCTTATGGGCAGAAGCAGTACACACAGCCGTGCATATCCTGAACAAAGCTCATTTAAGGCCAAGCAGTGACAAGACTCCCTATGAACTATGGCATGGTAAACTAGCTTCAATCAAGCACTTCAGAATCTTTGGAAGCAAGTATTACATAAATAATAATGATGAAAATCTTTGGAAATTTGATGCAAGAGCATATGAAGGGATATTTCTAAGATATGCATCCAAAATTAAAGGGTACAGGTGATACAACAAGACTCTTTGAAAAATAGTAGAAAGCGTTGACGTGAGAATTGATGAAGAACTTCCAAACAATACAAGAGGTACAGACTGCAGCAGTCCATCAGACAACCATGAAGAAGAAAACCAAGATGATGATGAAACAAGCAAGACAATAGAAGATGCTGAACTGAGATCGAAAGCCCCCTCAAGATACACTCAGAAGAACCATCCAGAAGATCAGATCATTGGAGACAAGAGAGTAGGGGTCTAGACAAGAAGGTAGCTAACTGAACAGACAGAAGAGGTATACATAGCCATGTTATCACAAATATAGCCAAAGAAGTTCCAAGAAGCCATCAAGGACAAGTATTAGGTGAATTCTATGAATGAAGAATTGGATCAAATTGAGAAGAACAATACCTAGGAATTAGTCCCTAGACCCATTGAGAAAAATTTCATAGGCTCAAAATGGGTATTAAAAAATAAACTGAATGAGCAAGGACAGGTAATCAGGAATAAAGAAATAATTGTTTGCAAAGGATATTCACAAATCGAAGGACTTGATTACGAGGAAACATTTTCCCCTATAGCCAGAATGGAAGCTATCATAATGTTTCTAGCCTTTGCATGCTACCAAGACTTCAAGGTATATCAAATGGATGTAAAATCTGCATTTTTGAATGGAGATCTAGAAGAAGAAGTCTACATGGAACAACCAGAAGGCTTCTCATTAACAGACAAAGAAGACTATGTATGCATACTAAGGAAGGCTCTATATGGACTACAAAAAGCTCCTCGTGCTTGGTACTCAAGGCTGGATAAATACTTGCAAAAACAAGGCTTTAAGAGAGGAGGAGTAGACAACAATCTATACATAAAATCTCATGAAAATGAACTCCTGATTGTTGTAGTATATGTTGATGATATTATGTTTGGAAGCAATAGAGATGAGCTAGAAAAAAGCTTTGCTGAGGAGATGAAATCATAGTTTGAGATGTCTATGATTGGAGATCTCAGTTTCTATTTAGGACTTCAAATTCAGCAGAAGAACACAGGTACATTCATCTCACAAGAAAAATACTTAAAGGAAATGTTGAAAAAGTTCAAAATGGAAGACTGCAAACCTGTGTCAACTCCCATGATCATGGGATGCAAGCTATGTGCTGATGATGGATCAGCTGATATAGATCAAAGACTTTATAGATCCATGATAGGAAGTCTACTATACCTGACAGCATCAAGACCAGAAATCATGCTAGTAGTAGGACTTGTGGCCAGATATCAAGCAACACCAAAGCAAAATCATCTTCTAGCAGTCAAAAGAATATTCAGATATCTACAAGAAACTGCACAGTATGGACTTTGGTATCCAAAAGTCAAAATCTTAACTTTGATAGCATACACAGATGCAGATTGGGCCAGCTGTGTCGATGATAGGAAAAGCACAAGTGGAGGTGCATTCTATCTAGGAGAAAGTCTAGTGGCATGGCTAAGCAAGAAACAAACATCTATTTCTCTATCTATAGCAGAAGCATAATACATAGCAATAGTAGCATGCTGTACACAAGTCATGTGGGTGAAAAAAACCCTCCAAGATATGAAGGTAAGCATTGATGAACCCATCTCTATCAAATGTGATGATACAAGTGCTATAAGTATTTCAAAAAATCTTGTACTTCATTCAAAAACTAAACACATCCCAATCAAGTACCATTTTCTAAGAGAACAAGTAGCACAGAAGGTAGTAAGGTTGGAATATGTGCCCACAAAAGAACAAACAGCAGATATATTCACAAAACCTCTTGCTAGAGAGCCATTCGAATATCTGAGGAATAAACTAGGGGTAGTGTATTTATATACTACTCTCTGAAAGAAAAAGGAAGCTTCAGTCGAGGGGGAGAATAGAAACGAAAATATCAATCCAGGGGGAGATCAGCAAGCAAGAAAAGCATGAGACAAATCCTCATTATCAGAGCCACATAGGTCAGAGTTTAAAGCACACTGAAAAATGAGCAACCCCTTGCCATTGATGTCAAAGGGGGAGGAAGAGCAAGCAACAGGAGAAGGGGTCCTAAAAGGAAAGTATATTTCCATCAATGCCAAAAGGGGAGACTGTTGGAAATGTTGTCATTGATGGCAAATGAGGAATCAGAAGCAAAGGAGAAGATAGCAAAGAAGAACAGAGGGAGAGTATATTTACAGAGACAGGGCAGCAAAAAGAGAAGCAGGTAGCGCAAAGGAGAAAGCATAGATGGAAAAGGAGACAGGCGGAATAAGACTGTTGAAATGAAACGGAAAATACAGTGACAGGAGTGCAAATCTGGTAGAGCAGTAGAAATATAGTGACAGGATATGTACAGCGACAGAGAAACAGTCGAGCAGCAAAGCGGAAGAAGAGAATACAGAGACAGAGAAACAGTCGAGCAACAAAGAGGAGGCAGAGGCAGAGCAGTTAACCAAGCTAAGAGTAATGGAACCAAGCGTTTTGCAATAAAACAGGGTTCATATGATAGCATTATATTAAATCTGCAATGAAACAGGGTTCATATATAACAAAGTGCTGAATAAAGATATATAACAAAAACAAGACGGGTTTATATATAATATAGTTTGAACAGAACTTATATGTATATGAAATGACGAAGGCATGAAATTATTTATTAAAGCGGAACCCTAAACGAAGGTGGAACCGTGAGGGAATGGAACCTCGAGCGCAACTAAAAGGAACCATGAGGTATGAACAGTGACAGTGGGTTTGGAACACCAGACAGTTTTCATCACACCGCTTTTGTACGATAAGCTATATTCCCAATTCGAACGCAATCAATGCCATAGGTAGACACGTGGCCTTAAGCGGTTTGGAGATACCACCCTCATCGCGTGCCATCGTGCATTAACCATCGACGATGGAATGAACACGATATGGCCATGCGTTGTCCAATCTGGAGGTGGGTCCATCGAACGGTGATCGCACGTCAATTAGCATGGAAGATAACTCAAGGTATGGGAGATTACAATTCGCTATTGTATGTGTGGGACCTGTGAATCACCCGCGATATGAATTTCCATGTTAATGTTATAAAGCATGGTTGGGTGCTATAGGCACTACATGTTAATATCAAAGGCAAACTGTACATATTATGGGCTCGAGACATTTCGTTCTAATATATGTATTTTAACATTAAAAGGTGAATGCGGTGGTAAAAGTGCAGTGGTCCAGATATGAAGTTTTTGCGTAGTATAAAGTATTCATTAAGCAGGGTTCAAAGACGATTCATTGACCATTCATTTTAAAACCTGTGTTATGGGCGAATATTCAAATATTAATTCGACAAATGATAGGAGGATTAAAGCCATGGTTAAAGATTGACTTAGGCTTATGTATATATATGTATATAGTGGGTCGAACTTCACCAAGGTGAGAACCTTTGGGTTATTGAACTATTAAAGGTTGACTTCATACATATATGCTAAAAATGAGTTGGTATGTGAATGTATAATGTGGATGACCGAAAACCTTATGTAAATGCTTGGATATAACCAATGTTAATACACAAGTGGGACCCCACATAAAAATCCGAGAATCATTACCCCAGCTGGTGGATACATTAAAAACCAAAGTGGCAAAGTATACATATATTCCTATATGCAACGCTTTATATATGGGTAGCGCCTTTAAACAAATGGTAAAAGTATATATGTATATACATACATATATGTGAAGTAATCTATAGCTCGGGTCTAATACAACCAAAGACCTAAACTGTGGGACCCTCACCAATCGCTCGGAGAAAAGTTGATGACGGAACAAGTTAATAAAAATTGCAATTGCGATGAAAGTCTAGACCCAATGGGTTTATAAACCATGATTGATATGTGTTTGAGTTCCTGCATAACAATGAATCATTGGAATCAGAGCATAGGAGCATTGGAATATCGGAACATGCAACTGCAATTTGCGATTGCCATTAGTCGCAATCGGAAATATTTGAAAGGTGATACATCTCATCGGCATTTCAAAATGAACAGTAATTGATCGCATCGAAGAAGGAGCAGAGCATCGATACATTCAAATGGAAATTTCGATTGCGATCAATCGCAATCGGAAGTAGTCGAGGAGTGATACATCGCATCGGAAAGATTGGTGAGTGGGCCCATAAGGGAATTTTATGTATTAAAATGATCTCTCAGCATTATATCGCCGGAAGTTACATAAGTTATATAACACGGAAATGCATATATTTAACAACACCTTATTATTATTTTGCTGAGAACTGATTCACATGATATAAAAGGTGCAGTTACATACATACAGGAGTTACGCAATAGCTATAAACAGAAAGGCATACAGAGGAGAAAAAGGGACAAACACAGTCACAAAAAAGACAAATGCGCAGTGATCCAAAAGACTAAATGAGTGAGCTGGAGTTCTCATTGTAATTAAATGTAATATTTTAATTGGTTTATATTGTTTGTGATGCATTGGAAAGTCTCCGGAAGAGAACAAATATCCCACTGTAATGTTAAAACTAGTACCTACAGTTATATTTTTTTTGAGTGAGCTGGAAAAGTAATGAGAAGGCAGAAGACTAAGGGGTATGGCTATTCATTTCGAATTCCATGAGGAATACAGACAGTCATAAGAAAATCTCTATAAATAATATCATCGTGATATGCATACAGAGGTTAGAGAGAGTAAGAACAGAGAATGCATAGTACAGAAGATTGAGGCAGAGAAGATAAGGAAGAGAGGAGCAGAAAGATATGCTACAGAACAGAGTTGATATCTGAGGTAAATCAGCAAACATTTCTTTTGATAAATTGAGGAATTTGGAGCTTCCCTATCAAGTTGTAGCTTGATAGATTTCAGTTGTAGCTGACTGAGGTTGGAGCCTCCTATAGGTTGGTGCCTATAGAAAATCAGTGGTGAGAGGGAGTTGAAACTTGCCTTTGCATCACAACAATAATAAGATGTGGTTTTCTCACTTTATGGGTTTCCACTTATATCTGTTGTCTCTATCTGTTTTTCCTGCGTGCTGAGATGATTTACTAAATCTACTTAATGTTTGTTGCTCTCATAATAAGTTTGATGTCACATTAATTTAATACTTGATGCAACATATTAACACTGTTCATATACTAAGGTTGGTTATAAAAGTAAGCTGTAAATAATTTGATGAAAAATTTAAAAAGCTCATGTATGTGTTAAACTGATTCACCCCCCCCCCCCCCCCTCTCAGTTTAACTAAGAATTCAATAGAAGATCCCTCAAGAAGATTTGGACATGAAAAAATTCCCATTTCTTCATATTATTTATGTGAGCATTCAGCCACACAATCAGATCTACAACGTTGTACCATGCCTACATTCTTGGAAAGAGAAGAAACAGAAGGAGAAACACCAAAGGAGGAGACTCTTGGTGACTATCTCCAAGAATATGAATCTTAGTCTAGAAGATTCAAGGAGCATCTAAACTTCCAAGGGTTTTGTCAACTTAAAGAGGAGAGAAGACCCAACAACTACAATAGAATAAGAGGGTACATGCAACACACTTTGGGTAGATTCTTTCTACCTAATTTTGATGGGTCACCCAAGAGCATAGCCAAGGCTTGGGTAATGAAGCTAGACACATATTTCCAGCTGCATCAAGTTTCAGAAGAAGAAGCCATTAGAGTAGCAGCACTGCATATTGAAGGTAAGGCTTATGCCTGGTGGTTATTTGAATCTTCTTCATTGAGAAATGTAAATATATCTACTTATGCAAATTTCACTAGGAGGTTAGTGAAAATATTTGATTTGAAATAATCTGAAACTTCCTTGGGAGAGAAAACCAAACCCAAGAAATAAAAACCTTTGCACAAGTTGGAAGGATCCATGAAGCCAACTCCATTTCAGAACACTATTGAGGGGGTTAATAATCTTCAACATGTTTTGCCAAGGCCAAAGGCCCCACTTCAACAAGAACTTTCTTCTCAAGATGAAGACATGAGGATTCCTTTTTTGAAAGGAGATTAAGTCAAAGGATCTCTTAATGATGAGGTATTCTCCATTTATGAGGAGAAGGAGGAGGAATAGCTGGAAATATCCTCCAGTGCTATAAGAGTAGGAGGAGATCTACTTCTATTTGGAGATGGAGATGAAGCAAATGCTTCAACTAGAGTAGCTCTTGTATCTTTGCAAGAAGTTCCAAGGGATCTTACATATGAAGATCATGAGAAACATGTGTCTATGTTGATATTCAATGAGACAAAAAAATGGAGGAAGTGTGTTACAACATTGAATATAGTCTTGGGGACACACACTATGAAATATCATTCCTTTGTGATCAAGACTCTTGACACCAAGGAGATGTTGGGTGTACATGGGTTGATTACATCTAAAGAAGAGACATTAGATTGTGATGAATTGCAAGGGATAGAAGCAGATGAGAAGGAGGGCCAACATCAAGTGATGAAGAAAATATACACCCATCCTTTTCAGTAGGTTTACACACAGAAGCAGGAGGATGATTTGTGCAGTAAAAGAAGGGACAAATCAGTCCATTCACATATACATCCTACTCTAAGCCTTGATGTTTCATTACATGGAGGAATTCCACCAAGGAGACCCCTTGATTGGGAAATAAACAAAGAGTTCTCTCAACATGATGTAGCATTGATATATTTGGCTCATGAAGGAGCATTGAGGGGTCATGATACAACAGTGAGAATATTGAGTAGACTCCAGGAGGAGGGAGACAATCTCCCAACATTTTCATCACCCACACTCGTTTCAGATGTTGCACTATGGGAGGAGAATAAAGGGAAGGATAGAAACCTTCCAACATATACATGTGGCATGGGAGATTTCAAGGAGAAGAGCAGCCATATGACATATATTCTTTATTAGATCATTAATGTTGTCACTAAGGAACATTGATCCATATTGGAAATCCCAATTGTTGGTGGATTATTCAAAGGATCTTTTCACATGCATGATACTTGATGACCAGCTACATGAGGAGGGATATTCAGTCCAAGATGAATTCATCTATTATCATGGAAGGATATTCTTATGTAGAGCCTCCAAGCTCAAGGAGAAGTTGCTACAAAGGGCCTATGAAGAGTTATTTTTCAGCCACACATATTCCATGAAATTATACAACATTATCATGAGATGCTACACTTGGAAGGGCTTTGAAGAGGAACTATATCAGCATTTTCAAATATGAATGAACCATGTGGAGTTGGGAGAGCAACATAACTCTATGAAGGAGTTAATTCAGCCACCTCATTCCTCTTTTGGAATGACAGGAGATAGATCTATACACCACTCCATTTGTATGAGGAGAAATATTGGTGAAGAATATGCTTGTGTAACTAATATTTCATTTGATTATTATTTACATTCTTTCACCATGTATATGCAGGCCATAGCCCCAAGAAGGAGCACTATACCATATAAACTACATGGCCAACTTTGTGCCACAAAAATTTCTGAACATGGCCACTCCCTTGGAGATCAAAGGGAGATTTTGTATCACTGTGGGTGCATTCCAAAAGCACCAAATATATCTCACACTTTCAGCCATGGTGAGATGACTTGGATAACAATTAAGTGGTGTGGAAACCACTTACCACATCATTATCTGAGGCAGTTAGGAGATTTACTGCGTTGGTTCCACATATGGGACTATGATCCATATCCATCATTGCATTTGATTGTTTATGTATCACTGGTTTTGATCCCATATGTTGATGATGATCTTATTATTGTTGGGGACATGATTGGAGGGATGACACATTGGTTAGATGTGTCCATTGGGAATGAAACTTCCCAAATTTCTTCATGCTTCAAGGGGAGCATGGGACATTATATGGCTGCTACATTACATCACTTGTTTCCTTATGAAGGGAGCCATATTATTGAATTATATATTTAGGAGGAGCCTCTCACATGGGAGGATTTTTGCTATGAATTACCAATCTGCAGGGTGATTCATTTTGTATGAATGATAGCTTGGAGATTGGAGCTCCATATGGGAATAAAGTTTCCCCACATTTTCAGCTATGTCCTTATAGTTTCTTGGGGATAAGAAACACTTGGTATGGGAGGATTGTAATATTCCTAAATTAATCATGAGTTAATTGGAATATTCAATTTTGTTTTATTGCTTTGTTTAAAGAATAAGAGGGCAAAGGAGGTCCAAAATTATCCTTAATAATGAATAAATCAATGCCAAATGTGAAAGGGACAAATCTTGGCCACTTAATTAAAGAACCCTTGGTGTGAAAGGGGCTAGATCACTTTGACAGGGTCAACCTTGACCAAATCAACAACACTTTCATGGAAGAGTGGCCATCAATGAGGGACAACACAGTTTTAGATGGAGATGCTTTGTGTGAATGTAGTGATCTGTTTGGATGTGGCTTAGGGTTTGCAAGCTGATATTATATTTAAGGAAGAGGATGGAAACCATATGGAGGTTGTTGATGTATATGATATTTCTGAATATATGGTATGTTTATACATATATCTTTCTCTTTTTGTTTGACTGAGATAGAGTGTTGTTTAGCATAGGGTGTTCTTGATCGGGAATCCCACCTCTTCCATTAAGGAGCTCTTGGAGGAGTCTTGCACTACATTTTCCACTATCTAGCTTAAGGCCAAGCTTCTTCTTTCAACTACAATGTAGATCCTGTTGAGGGTTTGGTTGTTTTTGCAAGCTGCATCAAATGGACACTAGATCTCTAGATCTAGGCCATTTCAGTGCTCCTTTTCAATGGAGGAGGTTTCCACTTCATTGGGAGGACAGTACTGGAGGGCTTTGAGCTCATTTTCAGATCTTGGCATCATACCAACGTTATTTTGATCCCTACAACGCATTTTTACTTTCAGATATGCGTTATTTCTGTAGAGAGGAGTTGCGGGGTGGTTTAGCACACCATTTGGAGAGTTGATTTTATAGCGATGGGGATCTGCCCTTCACTTTGAGGATATATTGGAGGAGGCTATTGTATTGATCATATCAGATCAGCCACACTTTCTAGATCTGTATTTTTTAGTATATCTACAGTCTTAGATCTCAGATCTACAACTTGTACTTGGTGTCTTGCTGAAAACCCTTAAGGGGTTCTATAAAGGAGCTTGTATAGTGCATGGATCTAGTATAGATCTAAATTTTGGAGAACATATCAGCTCTCGATCTGATGTATAATCTACTACTGTTACAAATCCAATAAAATAATGTTGTAATGATTTTCCAGCTTTTATATATGATTGCAGCACCTCTTATTGAGGCATTTTATTCATTGGAGGCTTGTATTTCCTGTTATGCATATTATGGGCCATTGTTTACACATATTTTGCTGCTATAATAACATATGAAAGGTCTCCATATTTTCCTCTTGCTTTATAAATGATGATCTGTGTTATTGTTCCAACATTTTGCACTATATTCCTACTTTTCCCATTTGGGAATATTACATATAATTTCAAAGGTTTAATGGAATTAACCAATGGTGTCATTTTGTGACATTGTATCTCTAATAAATATATTCAAGTGGATCCAACAAAAATAGACGTAGTGTTAAAATTTCCAAATCCACACTCACTAAAGGAGGTACAAAGATTCTTAGGAAATGTTGGTTAATATACATAGATCATTGAAAACGTTTCAAAAATTTCACATACATTATTTTCCTTATTTAACAAAAATGTTGATTTTTTGAGGATAAGTGATTAACAATATGAATTTGAAGCACTAATGTCTAAAGTATCTCAAGCTCCAATTTTGAGAGGGAGAAATTGGTCCCTCCCTTTTCATGTCTCTAGAGACGCATAGAATTTGTTCTAGGGGAATTAGAAGAAAATGATCTTTATGCATGATCTGAACTTATGAAGGAAGCAATATAATACATATATAACCATAAACATAGAAGTGAAAAAAAAATATAAATTCATTTCATTAATATAAAAGAACTGAAATATGCTTACATACAAAATGGAAATAAATGAGCTTGGGTGATGGTAGCTTATCTCTCAGAAGAGATGTGGTGGCTAGATGCCTCTGAACTATGTTACAATGAGGCTCGATGGAATTTTTATCATTGAGAAACAATGAGGAACCCTAAATATCCAAAAACCTAACCCTAGGAGATGAAGCGAAAAAATTTTGTGGGCCCCGTTGGGGTAAGTTAGAGTGTCAACTTCCCGGGGTCGTAACTTTGGCATACGATCTCCAATTCGCTATGATAATACTTCGCTTCAAAGATCTCAAAGACAAGGCAGAAACAAAATGGGGAAACTAGTTTGGGACTTTTCCAGTCTCTCCATTTTTCCTTAAAATGTCTTTTAGTCCCTCAAAATGACTCTGGAAGTTTAGGACTCAAAAAACTGCCAAAAGTAGTAAATTGTGCTACAATTAAGGAAACTGAAAAACTAAAATAAAAAATGGTGGGGGTCCATGTGGAATAGGTGGGTGCCCACCAATATCCACCTCTATCAATGCAATATACTTCACAAGCAAAAACCTCTCTCTGATGGTAGTGAACTATGTTGGATCTGAAAAATAATTCCTTGCCATGATTCATGTGATAAACAAATTTAAACATTACATCATAGGGTATCTAATAGTTTTACATACTAACCATGATGTTATAAATTATTTAATGAATAAACCAATTACTGATGGCATATTCACTATATTGTTGTTTTTATGGTATGAAATTGACATTACCATTTTGAAAAACTAAGGAAGGACAATGTTGTGGCTATTTTTCTCTCTAGGCTAACATCTCATGATAACATGCCACTTGTAGAAGATACTTTTCCTAATGAAAATATATTTTCGTTATCTAATAAATCTTCATGTTTTGAATATATTGTTGTAAATTACTTGGTTGCAGGCAAGTTGCGCCAACACTTAATCCAAAGAAGGGTAAAAAAAATATGAGACAAAGCTGGAGATTCTCAGGGACTGATGGATACCTTTTCTACATTGGCCCGAATATGGTCAAAAAAATATTTTTGTGGTAGGACAAGATTAATGAGATACTAAAATATTTCCATTATGGCATCTCTGGGAGTCACTTTACGAAAAAATAAACTAGGTACAAGGTGCTCCAGCAAGGGTGTTATTGGCCCACAAACTTTAGACATACCAAATCGTACATGATGAGATGTGATATTTGAGCACATGGTAAGGACTATACAATAAAATTAGACACAAATGCAATTGGCATTAGATCCATATGAAAAATGGGATACTAATTTCATGGGACAAGTCAATCCTTCTTATTAGCATAACTCCTACATTATTTTCTACATGGAATATGTCATGAGGTGCATAGAAGATAAGTCTCTCCCAGTGGAAATTGAGCAGGTAGTGGTGGAATTCATTCATGAAGATAACTTCACAAGGTTTGGAATACCTCGAGAGATAATGACTGATAGTGGAACTCGGTTCACTTCAAGGCTTGTTGAAGGATTAATGAACAAATCCAAAATCGCACATAGGAAATGATGCCATACCACCCCTAGGCTAATGGATAGGTGGAAGGGGATTATAATATACTTGAGACAATCATCACCAAAACTATTAAGATGCACCTTAAATATTGGGTTGATTGAATCCTTGAAGCTTTATGGGTGTATAGGACAACATGGAATGTATTTTTTGGGTGATTTAATCACGATTTAAATCCCTATCATTTAATTGTAAACTCGGGGTTTCGTAAACTAATGAGGTATATGTGTACTATATTTACTAGGTGGTTATCCTTAACATTAGATTAACCTAATGCAATTAAAACTACTTCAGAAGAAATTAAATCAATCAAAACCAAACCAAACCAAACATAAAGAAATTAAAATCACACTTGCAGAAAGAAATCACACTTGCTTGAAATTGAAATCACACTTGCGTAAATGAAAATCACATATCGCTTGCGGAATTTAAATCACACCACACTTGCATAAATGAAAGAACTCTTGCTAAAATTAAATCACACTCACACTTGCATAATTGAAATCACACTTGCTGGAAAGAAAATCACCCCACACTTGCATAATTGAAATCACACTGCTAGAAATTAAATCACACCACACTTGCATAATTGAAATCACTCCATGCATAATTAAAATCACACTGCTGAAAGGAAAAACACACTTGCATAAAATAAAAACACAATTGTTGAAAAGAAATGAAATAACAAAACTATACTATGTTACCAATATGTACAAAGATGTGGAAATTATGGTTGATGGGAGCCCTCCATGCCTCAGCAAACACACTAAACAAATATCACATCTTGGAGATCAAAGTGGTAGTATATATTTCATAAAATGAAGTTACAATATATTACAAGAATTTTCTCTCCTCACTTTACAAATCACACCTTAAATGGAACTTAGAACCTCCAACTATCAACTAGCCACTAGCTACCTCTAACCTCTAACAACTAATAATTAACAATCTATCGTTGACAACCTACATTTTTACAACCCTTTGTATGAAGGGTGCACTCCTATTTATACAAAAATTCAAAATAACTATACAATATACTATATATATATATATATATATATATATATATATATATATATATATATATATATATATATAGATATCTCCTAAATCCACATTTATCTCTTGTGGTTACAACTAATCTCCTAAAAATGTAAGATACATATCCTCTCAAAGTTGTCTTATCCATGATTCATCTCCTTTGAATGTGCTTAGCTTATATATCCATATCTTCTTCAAATACTATACAAATCCTCACGAGTTGGAATTTTAAATTCGAATTTAAAGTTAGGAGGCCAAGTAGGACCCTTCTAGAATCTTCATGTAGGCCTACCATATCATAAAAATTATACCACTTTTATGTATATATGAAAAAAATGTTTAGACTATGATATTTAATCACAAATTCACTTAAAATACTTAAAATAAATGGCTTTGGAATATATAATGCTAAACCCATATGATCATGAAAAGTAGTTACTTAATGTACGGTTATGTAGCTATGGAATTACGAAATGAGGGTAAAATGAGGGAAATGTGGGTGAAAGTGGATGACATTTTTGAGGCCCAACATACCCCCCAACTGAAGTTGTTGCATGTCCTCATGAAATTATTGCATTTATTCTCTTAATCATCAGTCTATCTTCTTGAAGTGTTATGCTTTTATATGAGATTTGGATTTTACATTAATTATCTTTTAACTTTTCATAATCGTATCATTTGATAAGTTTTATTTGCAAAGTTTTCTTTCAAAATTTTTTATTGCAACATATATTTTTATGGTTGGTTCTTGTGTGACAAACAAAATTTTATTAGTATTTTTTCTTGTTTAACAATACTTTTGTTATTTTTTTGTTGCATCAAAATACTTGAAAACATTGAGAATTCCATTTTAAGTTCCATAGTGACTATTATGCATTTAATATGCTCACCAATTGATCATTTCAAAACATATAGATTTTTTGAATCAAAATTCAATAATAGTTGATTTTGGAAAAATTTGTTGGTTAGGATGAAATGAAATGTGACATCTGGCATTAAATGTGAATATCCCTTCCCCCCAACTTAAGGTGTTTTTAGTTTTCTTGCAAATGAGAAAGGGAATATGAATGTGGTGAAGGATTTTCCAAAATAAAAAATATAGCATTTAAGGAATTACATGATTAAAGATTAGAAAATTACATACCTTCACGTATCTAAAAAGTGGACAAGCTATGTATATCAAAAAATGTGGTTGTTGTTGTTGGATCATGGAATATGAATTAAAAGGATATGATCTGATTCTTCTTTCTCTTGGTTGTATGAATTGAGGATGATATTGGAATCGTTATTTCTATGGCTGCTGAATTCTAAATTGAGTCTTGCTACAAGTTGCTAAAATCATGTAGTCTTCATTCATTCCCGCTCAATGACATAATTCTTATCTATGTGAACAAACGTGTTGATGTCTAACATAGAAATTTTTTTTTGGATTACTGGACATTAATGAATTACATTAACTAACACGAGACTACTCTCCATTGATGTCAATGAGAGTCAAGATTCCTAAGTACATATTACTAGGTACGAATAGATGTGTCGAAGTCAAGTCACCTAGAAGATCCGAAAAACATGGGACATTGATGTATTCCTACTGTTTATTGGCAAGAGAAATTGGCATTAAGGCATGAAAGCCTCAAGGTAATTTAAAGATATTTAGTGATGCAGGAGCATCATGGGTCAAAAAATTTGTACATTTAGTAGAATATAGGGGTCTTTTGTTTTCAAGGGAGTTGGTTTCCTAAGTATTTAATTAATGTAAATTTTCAATGTTTGTAATATTCCCAATTAGCCAAGATAATGGGAATATACAATTGTGCTTTGAATTTTCTGTCTCATGAATAAAATTGTGAAGGAGGATCAATAAAACTCCTAAACAGCAAAATAAATCAATGCTCAATGTCAACAAAGCTAAATCTGAGCTATTTTTCATAAACACCCTTAAGTGGGAAAGAGGTTGGATCAATTGACTGGGTCAACAAGACCAAATCAACAACATTGTCTAGATGAAATGTATCTCCTAAAGGCACATCGTAGTCCATGTTGGAGGCCACTCATGTGAATGAATCTAATTCATCATGATGGTTTAGGGTTTGGCAAGACTTCCACATTATAAAAGAAAGAGGAGGACACCAAGGAGGGGGCTGATCAATTGATATTGCTGAAGGTATTTTATTTTTAGACATCCCTCATTCTATAGCTTTTTAGCTGAGAATAGTGTTGCTTAGCACTAGGGTGTTCCTGGTTGGGAATCCCACCTCCTTCCTAGAGCAGCTCTTGGAGGAGTCTTGTTGCATCTTGTCCACTATGTGGAAGTTGGCCAAGCTTCGCCTTCCAATCACAATTCAGATCTTTTTGAGGGTTTGATTGTTTTTGTAAGCTGCAGTAAGTGGAGGCTAGATCTACTCAGATCTGGGCAAATCTAGAGGCTCTTTTTAGTGGCGAAGCTATCTATCCCATTGGCAAGAGGATTCTGGACCCTTGGAGCTACCATTTCAGATCTTGGCATCAGGCCAAACTAGTGCTAGAGCCTACAACGCAGTTTTCCTTCTATAACTGTGTTATTTGCAAGTATTCAGTTGCAGGGTGTTTTGACTTCTTTTTGGAGGAGAGAGCTCCAGTGATAGGATTCACCCATTCACTGTGGTGATCCATGGATTGGCCATCCAATCCATGTTTTTTTCAGATCTTATTTACTCATATTTCTATTTACTTTAGAATTCCTGAATATTGTTGCAGTCTGTAATTCTAGATCTCAGATCTACTCCTGTACTCACATGTTTTGCTCAAAACCCCAAGGGAAATCTGTAGAGGAACTCATCTAGTGTACAGATCTGATATAGATGTATCCTTTTGTACACAGATCTGTTCTAGATCTGAAATGTAATATACATCTGCTTTAGCCCATAAAATAATGCTGTCAAGCTTCGCAGTCTCAATTTGTTTTTGCAGCACCTCAATCTTGAAGGTTTCTTCTTGTACATCTTCTATTTTTCTCTTGTACATTATATGGGCCACATTATAGATCTGTTTTACTGATGTACATGTAATTATTCATCCTTGATATTCTTATTCTTCTTTAACACAGTGGGACTACGTTATTTCTGAAGCAGAGTTGATGTTCATGACTGCAACCCTATTCTTTGGGTGTTTTTCAGCCATACTAGGTGGTGGGAGGTCTGTTTACCTCACCTAGTTTGATTTTTTTTTCCTATCCTTTTGGATTTATACATTAGATCCACTGATCTAAGGGATCCAGGAGTTGAAAACTCATTTCAGTACACCAATTTTGAACATAGTGTTATTCCAATAGGCTTTGCTATGAATCCCAATTTGGGGATATTACAGTGGTATCAGAGCATCTTTCTTGGCACAGCCTGTGCTTTTCTTGCAGAACCAATATGTCTCCATAAGAAGAAGAACCTCTCACCTCCAGAGAAGATAGGTACCAAAGAAGAAGACAAAAGAAATATTACATAGAATACAAAGAGAAGAGGGGTGAAACCCCTTTATCTGGAAGGATTAAAAGAGAACATTTTTCTAATACTCTTTCTCAAGCTATGCATAAGATGAAGGAAGAAATCCAGGGAATGAGGAGGGAAAGACATGAATATCCCTTAAGGATACTTTCACATCAAGGGAGCCCCGCTACTTCATCTGATGTGTGTGAGCACTTAGCCACACAATCTGATCTACAAAGTTGTAGCATGCCTACATTCCTTGCAAGAGGAGAAGAGAGGGGAAAGACACCAAAGGAGGAGAATCTTGGTGACTATCTCTAGGAATATGGATCTCAGTCTAAAATATTCAGAGAGCATCTAAGCTTTCCAGATTTTTGTCAACTCAAAGAAGAAATAATATCCATTAGAACTATGAGGAGAAGAGGGTGCATGTAGCACACCTTGGGTAGAACTTTCCTACCTACTTTTGATGGGTCACCTGAGAACTTAGCCAAGTCTTGGGTAGAGGAGCTGGACACATACTCTCAGCTGCATCAAGTCTCTAAAGAAGAAGCCATAAGAGTAGTAGTGGTGCACCTCCAAGGTAAACCATATTCCTGGTGGTTGTTTGGGTCTTCTTAATTGAAGGGTATAAAAATCTATACTTATGCAAAGTTCACTAGGAGGTTAGAACTTTCCTACCTACTTTTGATGGGTCACCTGAGAACTTAGCCAAGTCTTCGGTAGAGGAGTTGGACACATACTCTCAGCTGCATCAAGTCTCTAAAGAAGAAGCCATAAGAGTAGTAGCGCTGCACCTCCAAGGTAAAGCATATTCCTGGTGGTTGTTTGGGTCTTCTTCATTGAAGGGTATAAAAATATCTACTTATGCAAATTTAACTAGGAGGTTAGTGAAGAGATTTCATTCTATGCTATCTAGAAATTCTTTGGGTAAGTAAACTTAGCCCAAGGAATCAGAACCTTTGCATGAGATGGGAAGACCTATGAAGATAACTCCATTTCAGAACATTGTTGAAAGGGTTGAAGATTTGCTACATGATTTTCCAAGGGAAAAATCCCCACTTCAGTAAGAGCATTCCTCTTCAGGAGGAGACATGGGTGTTCCTCTTTCAAGGAGAGATCAAGAGGATACATCTCTTATTTATGGGGCATATTCCATTGATTAGGAGAAGAAAGAAGAATAAATGAGAGGTTCCTCCAGCACTGTGACAACATGAGGAGATCTCTTTTCATTGAGAGATAGAGCTGAAGCTATTGCTTCCACTAAGAGGGTTATTGTATCTTTGCAAGAAGGCCCCAAGGATCTTACACATGTAGAAGATGAGCAGCATTTATCTATGATGATAGACAAAGAGACAAAACAAGGAAGCACCTTAGACTGTGAAATCTTGCAGAAGGTGGGTAATGAATAAGAAGATGGGGGAGTTGCTCCAACTTCTCCTTATCATGATACTTCCACATAGAAATTAGAGATGGATTTGCGTAGTGGAAGTAGTCATATTATGTTCCCATCTATTATTCACATGGTAATGAGCCATGAGACATCATTATCTTGTGGTATACCACCTGGTAGACCACCTAATTCATATTTGATGGGAGATGTTTCATGCATTGATGCTCCTTTCATAGATCCAAGGAGGGAGGGAGCATTAGAAGACCATGCTTCAGTTCTGAGGGTATGGAGAAAGTACAAGGAAATGGAAAGAATTTTTCCCTTAACTTCACTATCCATTCTCTCATGCCATACTGCATTGAGAGAAGATGTTGCAAGGATAAAGAATGGCACCGTCATGAAGCAAGGAAGGCAATCCTTGAATCTGAAGACAAGCTTGTTTGGAGGATCCTCTTCCATACATGATGAGAGATGGTGGGAACACATGCATACTTTGGCAAAACCAAGGAGGTTTTGGATAGATGGCAGCCTTCCATGGGAGGCTAACTGCCAAGAACTTCCATCGTCTTTTGAGCATGTGCATGAGAAAGGAAAGCAACAAGGAAGGATTGGAAACCTTCCACCTTGTAAATTTGGCATGGGAGATGTCAAGGAGGTTAACCCCAACATGGTAGACACTTTAGATGACACACTATCAACTTTTTCATTGTTGGGCACATTATATCCCTATTGGAAATCCCAACTGTTGGTGGAATATTCCAAGGATCTTCATACTTGCATTATTCTTGATGACTAGTTGCATGAAGGGAGCTATTCAACCCTTGATGGAGTCATCTATAATCAAAATGGTAGGATCTTCTTGTCTAGAGCCTCCAAGTTCAAGGGGAAGCTTCTACAGAGGGCTTATGAAGAGTTCCATTTCAGCCACACCTATTCTATGAAGCTCAACAATATCATATTAAGGAGCTATTATTGGGAGGGCTTTGAAAGAGAACTATATAAGCATTGTTAGAGATCCATGGACCTTGTGGAGTTGGAGCAGAAACATGACTCTAAGGGAGAGTTAAATCATCCCTCTCTTCCTTCCCTTGAAGAAGAGAGTAGATCTATGCACCACTCCATTGATAGGAGGAGAATTGTTGGTGAAGAGCATGCTATTAGTACATGTATTTTATATTCTGACTTCATGCATTCTTACACCATGTTTTTATAGGCCATGACTCCAAGGAGGACTAATATATTTTGTAAGCCTCATGGCCAATACTGGGTCCCAAAAATTTCTAAATTGGGCCACTCCCTTGGGAGAAAAAGGGATATTTCTCATCATGATGGGTGCTTCCCAAAGGCACAAAACATATCTCACACTTTCAGCTATGGTGAGATGGTATGGGCTGCAATTAAGTGGTGGGAGGACCACTTACTACATCTTGATTTGATGCAGGCAGGGGATTCTCTGCATTGGTTCCACATGTCGGACTATGATCCACCTCCATGTGCACACATTTCTGTCTGTTTGTACATTGTTTTGATCCCCTATGTTGATGATGTACTTGTACTTTTCATGGGGATGGATGGAGGAAGGAAGGAAGGCATGCATGTGCCCTATGGGATGACTACACTCCCTATACTTTCTGCTCTATATTTCAGGGATGGCATTGGGAAAACCCTGAATGTTTCAGGTGATTTATTGCTTCCTTGTGAGATGAGTTGTTTGCCTCTCATGAGAACTTTATTGGGGCAAGTCATGGATGGAAGGATTGGTGAACACTCAGCTTATTCAGAGAGTTGGATCCTTGATGGTGTCACCAATGGGGAAGGAGAAGTGTTGCAACATTCACCCTATCAGTTGCTTGAGGACAAGCAGCATTTTGGAGGGGAGGACTGTAATATTACCAATTAGCCAAGCTAATGGGAATACAAAATTTTGCTTTGAATTTTCTGTCTCATGAATAAAATTTTGAAGGAGGATTAATAAAACTCCTAAACATCAAAATAAATCAATGCTCAATGTGACCAAAGCTAAATCTGAGCTATTTTTCATAAACACCCTTAAGTGGGAAAGAGGCTGGATCAATTAACTGGGTCAACAGGACCAAATCAACAGTGTTTTCTAGATGCAATGTATCTCCTAAAGGCACAACACAGTCCATGTTGGAGGCTACTCATGTGAATGAAGCTAATTCATCAAGATGGTTTAGGGTTTGGCAAGACTTTCACATTATAAAAGAAAGAGGAGGACAACAAGGACGGGGTTGATCAATTGATATTGCTAAGGGTATTTTCTGTTTATACATCCCTCATTCTCTATCTGCTTAGCTGAGAATAGTGTTTCTTAGCACTTGGGTGTTCCTGGTCAGGAATCCCAACTCCTTCCTAGAGCAGCTCTTGGAGTCTTGTTGCATCTTGTCCACTATCCGGCAGTTGGCCAAGCTTCACCTTCCAACCACAATTCATATCCTATTGAGGGTTTGATTTTTTTTGTAATCTGCAGCAAGTGGAAGCTAGACCTACTCAGATCTAGGCAAATCTAGAGGCTCCTTTTAGTGGGGAAGCTGTCTATCCCATTGGCAAGAGGATTTTGGACCCTTGGAGCTACCATTTCAGATCTTGGCATCAGGCCAAACTAGTGCTAGAGCCTACAGTGTAGTTTTCCTTCCATAATTGCGTTATTTGCAAGTATTCAGTTGTAGGGTGTTTTGACTGATTTTTGGAGGAGAGATCTCCGGTGATAGGATTCTCCCTTTCACTATGGTGATCCATGGATTGGCCATCCAATCCATGTTTTTTTTAGATCTGATTTACTCATATTTATATTTACTACAGAATTCCTAAATATTGTTGTAGATCTGTAATTCTAGATCTCAGATCAACTCCTGTACTCACATGTTTTTCTCAAAACCCCAAGGGAAATCTGTAGAGGAACTCATCTAGTGTGTAGATCTAATATAGATCTATATTTTTGCACACATATCTGTTCTAGATCTAAAATTTAATATACAACTACTTCATCCCATAGAATAATGTTGTCAAGCTTTGCAGTCTCAATTTGTTGTTGCAGCACCTCAATCTTGAGGGTTTCTTCTTATACATCTTCTATTTTTCTCTTGTACATTGTATAGGCCACATTATAGATCTGTTTTACTGATGTACATGTAATTATTCAGCCTCCATATTTTTATTTTGCTTTAACTCAGTGGGACTGCATTATTTTTTAAGCAGATTTTATGTGCATGACTGTAGCCCCATTCTTTGGGTGTTTTTCAGCCATACTAGGTGGTGGGAGGTCTGTTTACCTCACCTAGTTTGATTTGTTTTTTCTCTCATTTTGGATTTAGACATTAGATCCACTGATCTAACGGATCCAGGAGTTTCAAACTCATTGCAGTACACCAATTTGTGAACAGAGCGTTATTCCAACATGCTTTGCTGTGAATCCCAATTTGGGGATATTACAATGTTTGAGTGATTTTATGTGAGAAATTTAGAATAGGATTTAATTAAATTTTGTGAGGCATATTTGTAAAAGTTCTTGAATGTATGAGAACATGAGAAATTTAGGCTAGTTGAGATTTCATAGGGATTGTGAATCTTAGGCTTAGGAATTAGTTGATGATTTTGTGGATTTAGAGGATTCTTAGGATTTAGTTGTGAAGATTGAGGATCTGAACCAGAATTGGTTGCAGAAACTTTTTTATATATTTGTAAGCCTCGAAGGCATTAATATATATGATTCTTAGATAGTAATAGAGGAGATTTTATTGTAAGCCTATGGCCATGGAGAGAGAGGAAGAGAAAAGGGCCATCTAAAGGCATAGCAGGCCAAAGCCAGATTGTAAACAGGTTTTATTTGTATTTGTACAATTTATTTGATTAATGGGAATTTGATTTCATTGCAACTTTGTTTTTGTCTCTCTTACGAGCTGAGTGATCCGTAATTGAGAAAATCTGATTTATGTGTAATAAATTACTGGTTTCATGAATTCTGATGAATGAATAAGTCTTACTATGTGATAGAAGATTTAGTGGTTGAGTAGAATCTGTGTGATTCCTGTTTATGAGTTAAATGGTTGTGAATGAAGCTAACGAGGGAAATAAGTGCAGATAAACCTGTGTGCAGGCCGAGAAAGAGAAGAAAATATGAATTCTAGTTTCAGAGAACAAATACACCATGGTATTCTGGATTGAATACAGTGTGATAAGCATGCAATAGTTTGAAGGCCATAGATATGAGTGAGAATAAGAAGAGAAAGCTTAGGAGGAGCATCATGGAGGAGACAGAGCTGTAAACTGGTTGCAGTCAACAAACAAAAGAAATTTATTTAGAGAAAACTCTTAGAAGTTTTCCAAAGGAAGAGATTGGATGACAAGGATCAAGGAAAAGATTAACGGCAAAGATCTCATCGCAAGATAAATTGGTAATGTGTGAAGAAGAGCCACATGTCGGGCGAAGAAACCATGCACATACTGCATAGCGGTAGCGATATGGCATAACAGTTAATGGTGGAAAGGTAAATCTGTGAAGTTCCGATGAGTGTAAAGTTGCAAAGTGCCGATGAGTGTAAATTTGCGAAATGTCGATGATTGTAAAGTTGGGATGAGTCGAAGTGAAATAAGTTAAGATTTGCGATATGTGAAATTTTATGTTTGAAGATTCATGAAATCTGTAAAGTATGTGATGCAATGCAGTGTGATCACACATCGCATGTGATAGAAATCAGAAATGGATGGAATAATAAATGGGTACAGTGTGATATATAATATTTTCTACGAATTGCAAAATGGGTAATAGGTAAGATTAATTCATCAAGTGAAAAAGTGTATGTATGATTTTTTGAACCAAATAACCACTTTTAAAATAAGATTCTGCAAGGGTATTAAAGGATAATGTATAAAATAATAAAGTGGGTTATGAATTAAGGGTTCGAATAAAAACTCGTGGAGAATTAAAGAAACCCCATCATTTGGGTAAAAATGGAGGAAGCATGACTCCAAAATTAAAATAAGTGGGGTTAGCATGTTGACCCTACATCATTTGGTATCAGAGCATAAGTTCCTTTAAGGGTGAAGCAGTGAAATAAAACTCAGTGAAGGAGTAAAACATAATTTGAAATTTCTAAATAGTCAATGATAGGTCAATAAAATGACTTCTGAAAAGGTGCAACTGCAACAACAACAACAACATGTGTTTAGAAAATTGGACAGTGAGGTATGGTCTTCATGTTTTCAGTTAATTAATGATGAATTATTGATTTAAAGAAATACTATGAAGATGTTTGAGGATTATAGCCAAGAACAAGCAGTGTTTTTGATAATCATGGCAATGTACCTATCCAACTAGAGGTTGGAAGAAAGGAGAGAGATGACTGAGTGCAGCAGCCATAGGAGAAGTGAAGCTATAGAAGGTTCAAGAGAGTGAACCAAGAGAGAGAATACCTAGGGAGAGATCAAGCTCAGAGAGGAAGCTTGCTAGGGTATTGAATAGCAAGAGGATATTGGTACAAGAGAAGGCTATGTTGTAGATCACCAATCAAGCATGGATGAGCTCATGAGGAAGATGGCCATGGAGCATCATAGAAGAGGTTCTAGAGAATGCCATAAAGGTAATATGAGTAATGATGAGCGAGAGAGAAATATTGCAGTGATGAGAGTATAGTTGGAGGTACTAAAGGAATGGCTACAAGAAGAAAACTAGAGAGGAGGATGGATCTTTCCACTGAGGGGAAAGAAGGTAATTTGGCACTCATTACAAATGAAGTGGAGGTAGAAGGAGATTGCCTTATGGAAGGAAGAACTCATATTTTTTTATTCAAGGATGGAATTTTAGGATTCCACATGCAAATATGTTCAGGGATAAATGCTTGAGGGAGCAGATGGAATTATCTGCAAGCTAGAGGAAGGAATATCTCTTAATGATGAAGAGGAAGAGGTGAGACTGTATGAAAGTATCAAGTGTTCAGAGGAGAACTCATATCAACATACTGATGTGCTTACATATGAGTTAGAGGAAAGCTCGGAGCAACATACTGAGATTTTTCCAGAGGAGGAAGAGGCACTAAGGCCTTATATTTTTAATACTGATAATTTGTGTGTTAATATAATTTATGCAGGTAAATGAGGACAACAAATGGAAAATTTCAAGGAACGTAATTAAGAAGAAACTATGTTAGCTGAAAACATAGTGAACGATCATAATTCCATCATGATGATAGGCACAATGGAGATAACCATGGAAGTTGTTGAGGTATTCAAAAAAAAGAATATAGCTCAAGGAAGAAAACATGAAACAAAAATTCACATAACATAGAAAATGAAAGAAGTATACACTGAATATGTAATTAAAAAGCATGATGAAGAAAAGGTATTTATTGTCCCTAATGATATTGGAATTTTTAAGCGTGATGATAGACATGTGTATAGCTTTAGCAGAGGGAGAAGGGCCATATAATGTGTTAGACTCCTATACCAATAGGTTTCATCTTTCATGATTGTCTTGATGGAATTATGGAATATGTTCAAACCTTCTTACTTGAGAAAAGGTGTTCCATATTCTTGAAAAACCAAAAAATCAAAAAATTTTAAAAAATGTAAAGAGGGTATACCCTAAAAGAAAAATCAAAAGGTAAAAGAATAAAATGGTCAAAAAAGACAAAGAAATGAACCCCAAACAAAAAATAGACCAAGGAAAGTGTGCAAATCCAAATGCCACTACTATTTCATTTTTGCAATAAAGCAATTGTGTGTAGCTTGTCAAACCTTTGCTACAATTCATGAATAAGTCAAACTGTTTAAACTTGACTTACTCATGTTTTAATTTCATGTTATAGATTAGAGATAAATATCATCGCGTTTAATCTTGTAGGATAAGTAGCTAATTAAGAGTGAATAAAGAGTGCTCAACAGTTTAATCTGAGCCCTTGGATGTAATAAGGGTAGAAATAGATAGATTTATCATGTAAAAAGAAAAAGATTGAAAAGGGTTTGCAAGTCCAAATGCACCCTAATAAAGAAAAGAAAATGGTAGTGTTAAGTAGATAGGGTAGGTAGATGGTGCTACAAAGTGTTATCTGATGAATGATGCTGCTACATGTTTTTGATACTTTACTTTCATCATAAGTATTGAAGCAGGATATACAATGGAAAATCATTGCAAGCAAAGTCGAAAAATCATTAACCTCCCTCATCATTTTCCCCCTTAAAGGTTTTACTAATTTCCCCCAGAAGTACTAAGGTGTTTGGAGATCAAAGGGGCTCAAGGCATTTCCTTGACTTCTGGAGGGACCAGACCCTCGGCCTAATGATCAAAAAGACCTAAGTACTAGAGATAATTCATCATTGTTATCTTCCATTTTTAACTTTCTCCTAAGAAAAATCACATTTTACTTAGGAAACTGATGCATAATTTCATAAAAATCCCTCAAGATAAAATTGCTATTCTAAGAAGTGTTAGAGATAAAATGTTGCAATTTACTTCACAAGTGATCACTTTCTTAGATATGTAAAAATATTTTGAGTTTCCTTGTCCTCTGCCATATTAACATTTAACTCTATTATATTAAATCCCTAGTGAAATACCCTTTCCTAAGTATATAACTCCCTTTTTATAAATATCCCAAAAACCCATTTATTATAATGTTTACCAAAGTATTATATCCCCACACATTGAAAATAAAAACCCCGCTTTATAAACCCTTTGGTTAAATATACCTTTATAATATAAATCCCGCCCCTATGGTGAATTAATTGTATTAATTCATTCATCATATAATAAAAAATATATATATAAACTTTAGACATACAATATGTATGTTTAATACCAAAACATATCAATAAAACTTTGCGAAAGTCTTGCGCCACTGTGGTCCGTCCACATGGAATTCCACCTAGCCAACTCCGCCGCAACCCCTTTCTTTTGCATACGGGATTAATTAAGTCGCCTGGACTAATTAATAACTATTTCCGCCAGTTAAAAAGCCCCCGGAGCGATTAAAAACATTTAAAAGTGTTTAAAAGTACGACGGGGCCCACGCGAAACCTCCGCCCATCTTCCCATCGCGCTAGCCGTTGGATCAGCCTCCCGCAGATCAACGGCCAGCATTGATCCCGCTGCCCATCCCTTGTCAGCAATTTAACCAGCGGGGGATGGGTGGTTTCTGAATAGTCAACCATCCACGTGGCGATTATCCTATGGAATCGCTGCCCCTCCGATAAAAACCACCCTCGACCAAAAGCGGTGCGGGGACTTCCCGCTTACCACTTACCCCCCGACTCTGCACACGTCATCCCGTACTACCATGACGTCACACCTCGAAAAAACAAAAAACCCTTTTAACTTGTAAATAAGCCATTTTTCACGTTTTTCCTGTTATTTTCGTTATTCTGAAAACGACAGAGCTCCCGCTGCGATTTTCAAATTTTCACTGTAATTGATCATTTCGCCCCAAAATTCTGCTGCGCCCGTGTTGAAGAACAGTCCCGCCATTGCCTGTTACCTGTTAAAGAACCAGTTTCCGTCTAAAAAGCAGGTACTTATCCTTTACGCCCCGACTGCAAGTAAAACTCAGTTTCCTTTGTTTTTTTCGCTGAAAAAGTGGTTAAAAATCATCACTGAGTCCTCCCTGGAGATTTTAAAACCTGTGAAATTGCTCCCCGAACCTGCAAAATTGTTCCAATTTCCTTCATTTCAAGAATTCAGCCCGGCCCGTGAAGAAAACCAAAAACCTCCATCTTGAATCCACAAGAACCAAAATGGAGGCCCCGGCAGCTCTTAATATCACTCCATTGAATGCTCCTCACCGTGAATTGGACTATTTACTTCTGATAGATGAAGATTTCCAAATCAAAGACCTGCATTTCGATGAAAGTCCCCTATTGAGCTATTGTCACTGCAGAGACGAATACTCAAAAGGGGCAAGATCTTATAGGGTTGTGGGAATCCAATCTCCCAAGGTATCTTATTCCTTCAGTCCTTATTTTCCCAGAAATCATTCATTACTGTCATTCAAACTATGATCCCACACAGAGGGCAGTATTAGCTCCTGATCAAAGTGTTATGTTTCCCATCACTCCACAGGCTATCAATGCCATGTTTCACTTTGAACCAGACCAAGAGTTAGCACCATTGTCCATGGAAGGATTGATTGAGAAAACCAGGCAATTAACCCCAGAGAAGCTAAAATCCATGTGTCAGCATTTCATGTTACCTGAGCATCAGCCAAAAGGGTCTCCCCCCTATGGTTTTTTCTATTTCAATACTCTAGGAAGGCTTATTGTAAATATGATATCTTTTGTCTTAGGATTCAACACCAGTGAATATGTGGATGAGATAACTTTGGCTTTGCTATCCATTTTTACTCCTGGGCAGCCTCCTGAGATTAAATATGACTATGCTTCCTTCATAGCCAGCAAGATCCATGATCAATTCTTAAGGCTAGATACTGAAAAAGTTTTTAAGTACTCCTCAGTTATCTATCATCTCATGATCTATTATCAGTCAGACAGGTTCCCTTTCCCTGTTCAGAAACTTAATGCTAAGGGAAATCCCAGGTCTGTCATTTTTTGGTCCCCCATCATTCATTTTTCCTCTGATTCTCTCTACTCCTATTCAGAATTCATTGATCAGTTTATACATCCTGCAACAACATTATTAACAGGAATTTCTCCCCCAAGACTAAGCAATGAAATTAGAAAGACCTTGCAACTGTCAAAGAGTTATAAGGTTGGGGATTGGTACTTATACCAAAACCATACAGTCATCAGGATTTATGGATGTGAATTACGTCCATTCAAGTTACCCAAATATGTACCAATGAGAATTTTTGCCTTGGAATACTTTAGGCAGATGAACAATTCAGATGTGATCCATTTCTGCAATGTAAAGAAGAAAGCTCAGTTAAGGATCAAAAGCCAATTGGGTCCTTTCATCTGTAATTCTAGGGAAGCTGAGAGAGAAGCAGAACTTCTATTAGAGAAAAAGTTCCAGACATCTTTCCGTTGGGTTCCTTATGACCCCTTTGGTTTTATTTGTGAAAAGAGATTAAAAAACAAATCATCTCCCTATATACACCACAAGATTCCTGATCTAGAACAGTATGAAAATCAAGATGAATGGGTTGAAGGAACTCTTGTTGAAGAAGAAAGTGAAGCAGACAGAATGAATAAGATTATGAAAGATGTTGAGAAGAAATTTGACCTAGAAACGTGTGGTCAAATGCAGGTACCCTATATTGGCACATCTTCAGCAGCCACTCTACAGCAAGCATTACAGGAAGATAGTCCATCAGTAGCAGCAGAACCCAAGGGTAAAGGAAAGGAACCCATAATCCAGGTTATTGAAACTTTGGTCATGGCTGAAAAACCACAGAGTTCCAAAGCACCGAAACAATCTCAGGCTTCTCCCACACCAGCAAAACACATCCAAGTTCCAGAGATGCAAACTCCATTGAATGTGGAAATAGGGAAAAAGAGGCTAGCTCCAGATACCACACCTTCAAAAGGAGCCTCACAGGTTTATCAAGCTAAAAAACACAAATCTGATCCACCTCCAGATGTAGAAATTATAGATGAAGTGTTTGATGATGGTAGGGAAGATAGTCAGCAAACAGGCACAGCAAGTGAAACAAACATAAGCCAGAAAGGGATACAAAAGCAATTAAGCACTGAAGTATCTTCTTTCAGACCACCAAAGACAGATACTGGAGACATTAAAAGAACCTTCATTAATATTAAAACAAAGAATGATCCATTGAAAATGAAGGTATATGATCAGTATATGAAGATGGCTCCTCATAATCAAGAAAGGCTAATGTCAACGTTTGACCTTTCACAAGGTAAAATGCTAATGAGCCACTTCAAAGCAAAGGTGCCAAAGCCAAATTCAGCAACAGATTACATCAGAACAAATTTTGAAGTTTTAGCAAAGGATATCCATCCCCTGGACCAGATAGAGCTACATAGACAGACTGGGGAAATGGTTTATTCTACTCTCACCAACAAGGCCATGGAAGCTTTAACGCTGAAAGATTCTTTGAATAACACTACTGCACAATTGAAAATTGAGAAGGCCTCCTCACAGGCCAAGGATAATAGAATAAAGTCTCTAGAAGAGATAATCATTGGTTTGGGTCACAATCCCAAAGACATTAAAGGTATTGAGGCATTGGTAAAAAAGAAAGAGGATGATATAGCTACACTCAGAAAACATCTAAAACTACCAGCCTCGAGGCACCCTCAGACCCAGGAAGTTAAAAAAGGAAATTCACAGGAAGAAATGATGGAGTTGCTCCTGAATATGACTGAGCGACTAAATGAAACAGAGAAGGAGTTGGAAAAAGCATTGCAGGAACAGGAAATTATCAAGCAGACTTCAACAACAGGTACTACAACCACAGGGCAGCAGGAACAACCATCTCAGGTGAATACTTCTAACTTGAATTCTGAGGACTTAATAAAACAAATGGAGAGTTTGCAACTGAGGGTCACCGAGCTCCAAGAAACAAAATTGCAATTAACAAAATTGGAAGAAAAATATGACACATCTAAAAAGACAGCTGCTGATAACACCAGAGAGATAAAAAGATTGGAAAAATTGGTTGAGGCTTTGGAAAAGGATATTTCTTTGGAAAAGCCTCTAAAGGAAATAAATGACATTCTTTGGGGTAACATCATAGAGTTAATAAAGGTCATATGGCCCTCCATTCAAGCCATCTTTGAACAAAATGAGCTGGTTAGAATTGCCCAAGAAGAAATAAACAGGACCAGAAATGAATTAAGAGGCAGGCCTGAGCAGGCCAATCAGCTCATTCAATTTTTGAATTCCAGAACAAAGCAGCAGCTTGCATTGTTAGGAATTGATGACAGGACAGGTGCAGTTTTGGAAGCAAAGGGAGTTTTCACCAAGAGGACTTTCATGCAAAATTTAGAAAGAAAGTGTACATACATTTTGGTTGATATCAACGTGTTCAGAGAGAAATTTCAAGCTTTGCTGGATAGTGGGTTACCAAGTCCCATGCTCACAGAAGATCAAATAGTAGACTTAGACACCTATGAAAAGAGAATAAAGGCTCATGCTAAAAACACAGCTGATTGTTCTACTAGCTCGTCGGAATCAACATTGCCAACTGGGAAAAGTATCTATAATAAAGTGAGGAATTTATTTCATCTAGAACATGAAATAAAATATCTATTTCCGAATGAGCCCACCTTTTATAAACTTACTGAAGCAGATGAAACTTTAAGGAAGCTCAGAAGAACTATGATACCAGATGATCAATGGTGGAAAGAAATGTTGGAAATTCTGTAAAAGTTGTTTTCAGGATGAGATTTTATCTTTACTATCAAGTAAATGGTAAAAACAGAAAGACAGATGAAAGAGTATCAGGTGAAAAGGTTAAAGAGTATCCGTGAGAATAAAGAGTGTCCAAAAAGCCAAAGAAATACGCAAAGGACAGCACAGAGCCCTATTTTAGCACTTACCTCCAGCACATCCACGAAGAAAGGAACAACACATCGGCAGTTACACATTATTCTATCCACGAGACCATTTGTCTCTCGTTTGTTTGTAAATAATGCTTTAAGTCAGCCTAGGTTATGGGCTAATTGAGTGTAAGATTGTTTTAGATTATTTTGTGTATAAATAAACCCTCAAAGAGAGTATTGAGGGTGGATTCTATTACTCTGCTGTAACATTGAGATTTTCAGAATAAAAGCTTTTGGAGAAATTTACTTGTGGCTTACTGGATGACGATTTGAAGCATTGGACTTGTTGCAGGATTCATGTGTTGGACTACAGTTCAATAAGTGTTTCTACCCTTTGTCTGAAATTTTATATTAGTTTATAATACCATCATATCCATTTATGAATAATTTACATAAAGGATTGAAACAGAATTTGCTTAATTGTACTCTGTTTTCAAATGTGATTGTTCTTAATGTTTTCTTCTAAATTAGCTATAAGCATGAATTCTTAAATGCTCCTGCTTTGCTAATTTAAACATTGTTGATTACTATAATAAAGAATTCTTCATTTCTCTTTGTTTGTAGTCATCTCATTTCTTTCTTTTGAACATGGTGAAAGATTCTTAGCTGCCTTTCATCCCTTCAAAATCATCCCATCCACTTTAAATTTTAAGGATTGTTCTCTGTCTAGTTATCTTGCCCTGTAATACCATCTTGTGCTTAGAATAGAAATCCAGTAAAGCCATCCTTTGACTCCATAGCCCAATGGACTGAAAGCTCTCAAACTTGCCCTTAGTTTGTGGATTCCACCATTCTCCCAAAACAAACTTTGAATCTATAACTAGCTTAAAACCTTCCAAGAACAAAGATAAATCATAAAGAGAGAGCCCTCTCTGGATGCAGATTGGCTAGATTCTGCATCTAAAATGTTGGTTTGTGGTTACCTCGGGTATACTTTCCTCTTACACAACTTCTAGGAAAACCTGAGTGATAACATAATGAATGGTAAAAAACAAGCGAAGGTATTGAAAACTCTGTAAAGTTTCCAAATTATACTCCAATTGAAATTGTTGAGCTATATAGAAAGTTAGACCTTCAAAGAATAAAGTTGGAAAAGCAGAGGATATATATTCAGGATGAATTGCTGAAGAAGGAAGACAAAGAAATTTTCATGAATGACAATCATGGAGAAGAAATTATCAATTGCAATGAATAGATTCAGAAGATTATCTTTGAAGACAATGTAGCATCAACTGAAAAAGTGCAAAATTCTATAGAAGACAAAAATGAAATTTTTGTAAGGGAAAATTATGAGGTTTCTAAGTTGGGAGAAGCTAAGTATAACAATTAAGAAGAGGGTAAGGATGTAATGGTGGTAGTAAGAATCCAACAACTCCAAAGTGAAGGTAACAAATAACAGTTTGAAGATGAATGGACAGAGTGCAGAAACAATTGACAAAGTGAGTACCAGTCAGAAGATAAACTGAACATGGAGATTGAAAGAATAAGAAGATTGATGATGAAGGTGTCTCAAAAGAAGAAAACAGCAAGAAATCAAAGCAGTAGCAACAAGAGAAAGAAAACAAGAGACTGTAAGAGCATAGCTAGTGGGGCAATGTAGCTTAAATTATGGAGACTCGGAGAACAATAGAAAAAAACAACAACAACCAAACAACAGAAAGGCAGAGAGGTAGCCAAAGAAAAATTAAAAACTAAAGTCTGGGATCCAGGAGGAATTCCAACAGAATTGAAGACACATGATCTGAAGATCATGATTAATTTCTACCTTAGGAGTCTGATGCTGGAGCATCATGGTTCCAAAAATTTGTACATTTAGTAGAATTTAGGGGGGTCTTGTGTTTTCAAGGGTTTTGGTTTCCTATGTATTTAATTAATGTAAATTTTCAATGTTTGAGTGATTTTATGTGAGACAATTAGAATAGGATTTAATTAAATATTGCAAGGCATATTTTGTAAATGTTCTCAAATGTAGGAGAACATGAGAGATTTAGGCTAGTTGAGATTTCACAGGGATTGTGAATACTAGACTTAGGAATTACTTGATGTTTTTGTGGATTTAGAGGATTCTTAGGATTTAGTTGAGAAGATTAAGGATGTGAACCATAATTGGTTGCAAAACCCTTTTTATATTTTTGTAAGCTTCGAAGGCATTAAGATATATGACTCTTAGATAGTAATAGAGGATATTTGATTGTAAGCCCATGGGCATAGAGAGAGAGGAGGAGAAAAGGGCCATGTAAAGGAATATCAGGCCAAAGCCAGACTATAAACAGGTTTTATTTGTATTTGTACAATTTATTTGATTAATGAGAAATTGAGTTCATTGCGACTGTGATTTTGTCTCTCTTATGAGCTGAGTGATCCGTAATTGAGAAAATTTGATTTTTGTGTAATAAATTACTGATTACATGAATTTTGATGAACTAATGTCTTACTGTGTGATAGAATATTTAATGGTTGGGTAGAATATATATGATTCCAATCTAAGAGTTAAATGGTTGTAAATGAAGCTAACAGGGGAAATAAGTGTAGATAACCCTATGTGCAAGCTGAGAAAGAGAAGAAAATTTGAATTCCAGATTTAGAGAATGAATATGCCATGGTATTCTAGATTGAAGATAGTGTGATAAGCGTGCAACAATGTGAAGGCCATAGATCTGAGTGAGAATCAGAAGAGAAGGCTCAGGAGGAGTAGCATGTAGGAGACCATTGTGTTGGTAAATCCCCTCTGTGGATAGGGGTGATCCCTCTAGCCGTAGGGTGGGTCTAGCAGTAAGAGGACATGATAATGTGTTGGTTCCTAGTTAACGAATGGAAAAAGTTGCGATATATTATCCTACCTGTGATCCAACGTGATCGTTGTAGCCGCAACGGAGGTCTCCCGATCCTTGTCCTGACATGTCGCGATCCTTCAACAATGGTATTTGGGTGCTTGCAAAAGTATCAAAGGAAAAAAGTAGCATACATGATAATAATTTCATTCATAACTAGATAATCAGTCAAGGAAGATTAAACGTATTGCTTAACATAAATCACATTGACACAATATGGTAACCAAAACATCAGTCATGTATATATTAATAGAAAGAAAGAGATTACAACTAGAGCCTTGACATTGTAGCCTCCTTCAGCAGGTCCATTCGAAGTGCGTCTCAAACATTCGTCAAGGAATTTGGACGTGGCTAGGAAAAACTAAGCTCTCTCTCGACAAGGGCCTCTCTCTCTGCTCTATCTCACTGGATATAGACTATTTCAACAAAATGTTCAACAATTCCTCTTCAGTTATTCGGCTAGCTGCATCAATGTGAGATAGGTTTATTTATAGAGGGAAAGGAGGAGGTTGGGATCCCTAAAATGGTGGAAGGGATGCCTTATCCTTTGGGAGGCTCCTCTAAAAGGCGAAAAAAAGAGGCCAAAGGAAGGTGTTTGTGGTTATGTAGTCGAACAACCCAAGATGACTCATTCACGAAGTAGTTGGCATGGAAAATTCGCCTCTATATTTAAAAAAAATTCCAAAAACAACTCAGCGTGGGTAGCTCACTGGGATAGAGTGCCAATGGGCACGAGGCCTAGTGTTAATTTCCTTTATTGGCGCGAGGGCATAACGGTATATCAGCGCCAACCCAAAAGCATGTACTTTTGATGGTATGTTCAAGGAAAATTCAACAGAGGAGATGTTCTCCTCATGGAAAGGGATATAATGATATTATTTGCAAGGCATGAAACTTCTCATAAGTCATAGGAATGGTCCTCCAATGTGTGGGATGGCGATTGTAGGGACAGTGACAAAATGTTGTGTAACATATGCCCCCTAAACCATGAGGTTCGAGAGAGAGGGAGGGGTGAAATTATTTATGAGAACACGTTCGAACCAAACACCATTGTCGAAAGACCTGCAAGTACAAATACAACTGATATCTCTGATACATGAACATGTGGCATGGGCGCAACCATCCATAATAGAGTACATAAAAATTGAGCTCTGAGGTATGGACACAACCATCCAGTAATAAGGATCAACAAATATACTCAGGCATGGTCGCAGCCATCCAACCAAAAAGAGTCATGTAGATAGTCATGATAAACCACAATATCTCGCAGCCTGGATCTTATAAGACAAAACCCAGGGTCTTGCACTCCATCTCGACCCAAACAAGTACAAATTCAAGCATGCGAATGTGTGAGTTGAAGTCAAACATGCAAGAAAGTCACCTGATGATGTTAACACGCATGAGAGAAACCACCAATAATGACAATGGCTCTCAAGGTAAAAACACTTACAATCCACGGAATGTGAACAGTAACATGGCATCGAACAACCGCAGAATCAATTGATCGAAGGCCAATGATGTGGACCAGTCGTTGAATGTGAAGAACTTGCCATTAAGGCATGCAAGCTCCAAGGTACCAGAAGGGAGTCTCTAGATCAACTTCCTAGATAATGAGCTAAAGTCGACAGGAAGTGACCCGGTCGAAGGAGGGCCATAATGTTTCCCACATCAACGACACGAGATAGAGGAACATGATGATAGTGAATCAGAACTAAACAGAGGATCAGAGGGAGGTTGAAAACTCCAATCGGAAACTTCTCTTGAACATATTGGTGACACAACTTTGGATTTGGAAGAATTTGACATCAAGAGATCTGAGGTCATGATGACTTGAAAAAGAGCAGATGAGAGGTCAAAATAGATTACCCAAACCTATGGAGAAAAAAAATGACGAAATGAAATGTCCCCAACCCAACACGAATGCAAATGACTGTCATGTTCAAGAGTAACATACTACTGACACGACTGAGAACTGGTTCCATTTACCCCCACCATTTTTGGTGAGTACCCCAATTATTTTTGGAAAACAAGTTTGAAGGGGATATAATTTGCTTGTCATGTAATTTTGTCATTAAGAAAAATTCATCCTAGTACATTTTACGAGTCCTAGGAAGGAGGAACTCGGTTATGTCATGGTGACGATTTCCGATGTCATTTAGGGTTTAACGAGTCTAAAAAGGAAGAACTCAGCATCTTTTCATGTTTAGAGAGTTTGAAAGAAGCAAAAAAGAAAACTCCAGCAGTCCCTTTTCGTAGGTAGTCTCGTAGATTTGAAAAGGTAGAAAACTGTGTCTAATAGAACCTTTTAGTCGCGATAGGCTAAGGTATTCCTTTTTCATAAATAATCTATCCCAACCCGAAAAGGGGGTAAACGTATACTAGGTAGATATCGTTTCGAAATCATTTAACAAGTTCAAAATGATAAGAGTCTAGACAATATTTTCATGTTTAGAGAGTCAGAAAAGAGCTAAAAGGTGACTCCAACAGTGAGTTTTTCATGTTTTTACCGAGTACGAAAAAGTATAAAATACAACTCGTTACTTCATCGTTGTTACATGAACAACCTATTGCTGCTCAAGAGATGCAAGTAAAACCCATTTCTAGAAATAATAAAAAAATATGCTTTAAAACCTAATTAGGGTTTTGAAAAGTATTAATATGCCAAAAATGGTAAAATATAAATTACTTTTCACTTTTACCTCTTGTGAGCAATTGTTACCCTTTTTGCATTGTGATTTTGTAGTGACGATAGCGGGCAATCCAGAAGACCAATATCAAATCCGTCAGTTTTAGGTAAGAGCTAACATCCTTCCCTGCATTTTAATTGTAGTTTCATTACTTGCAACCCCACACTTGGAAATATATAGGGGAATTTGCAAAAACTAGGGCGCGATGGTTGGTGCGGGTATCGAGCATGGACCCACGCCAATCATCCTAAAATATGAACTAGGGCGCGCCAGTTGGCGCGACTATTTCCAAAATAGTCATCGCAACCACGAGAGTCAATTTTATCTTGTAACTATAGACAAGGATGCCCAAATTAATGTTTCAAAAGCTCATAATTTGGAAAATGACAGTCATATGAACGTTTTTGCAGGTGTGAAGTGGAAAAATGGTGATTGAATGGAAAGAACGAGAACATAGTGCAGAAGATGAATTTGACATGGAAAATGAAAGATGCATGGAAGCTCTCAGAGATTGCGGGCTCAAAAAATTCTTTATGACACCGTGTCTCAGAGCTCAACTGGAGCTGTTGCAGTACTTAATCATTGTCTGGGACGTTGATCAGGAAAAGTTCATCATTCATGATCAAGAACTTGAGATTGAAGTTTCAAATGTTTATTTCATAACTGGACTATTGTGGAAGGGTGTAGTACCAATCCTGACTAGCACCCGGCCCTTAATGGAGAACATTATCAGTATGTTAATTGACAGGGTGTGGCCAGGGGCAAGGAAAGGATTGGGAAGCAGAAAATTTGAACATACAAACGATTCCGTATTTGGCACTAAAGGTAGTACTACACACCATCACATGAGATGCAAGATTGCAGGCACCGCATGAGGCCACAAAGACACAACTCCTTCTTGTTGTAGATTGCATGGAACCGACCCTCTACAACTGGGTAGAGGCAGTGACAATCAACATGAAGCGTCAACTAACAAAGTGCAAGAAAACCTAGCTAAATGAGTTTGGTTATGGGCCCATTCTGGTATCGTTCATCTTGGCATGACTACCAATATTTCAATGATAGGAGGTAATAGTTCCAACACCACCAGCACAGGATCCACAGATGGCCCGTTGGGCAGCTCTGATGCCAAGTTTAGGGGGTGGTCAAAAAATGTCCTGGAGACCGAAGTTCCTTGAATGACTCCGCCGACATCAGATTTTCGTGGAGGATTGGCTCTACTCTGGCACCGATTTCACCAGTGATGCAGATATCCTACTCCTAGAAGGAGAATATTGGGATGAAATACTTAGTAAGACTCATTTTTTGCTTTCATGAGTATTATGATTTTTTGTAATGCATGTGTTAGGGTCCCATGATTTGGCAGATTGGCAAGCCAAGTGACAGGGTAACATCAAACCAACTTTGGAGCCCAAGGACCTAGCCTTCCTGGACTCAGAGAGGGCTCTCTCTATTTGTGCAAGGGATGTAGATTTGTTTGCTTCTTATGTATTTGATTTTAGGCTAGTTGTTAAGTAGGTTTTTAGTTTGTTTTTATGTTTTTTGAGGGAGGAACTGATCAAAGATAAATAGATAAAAATATTGTCAGATCAACTTGGCTATGGGGTCAAAAAGGTCGAGAAAGCCTCAAATGGTGGAAAAGGTATATTGAAGGGCCGATTTGATCGAGGTAAAAATGGTTTCTTTAGGTGGAGTAAAATGGGATGGACACTAGGTTTTGTGAAGGACAAAGAGTTTTAAACATAAATAGTTTTACAGCAGACATCCATGTGGTAGGGCTAACCATTAATCATGATAAATGAAACTTCAAACTGATAGATGCATAAAATAAACGTTCAAGCGATACATAGAAGTGTATGATCCTCTAACTTTGGGAAAATCGCCTCTAGACTTTGGGGAAAACAAAAAAGACAAACAAATAACTCAATCTACGAAGAGGGAACTCCTCGACATCATATTTTAAGCTATTGGGAACTTTGAACTAAGATTGCAGAGCATAGGCAAAGGGCAAGATCGACACAAGACCTCTTTGGTTCAACTAGGACAATCAAACATTCAGAGAAAGGTTTCAGTAATGGGTATTTTGGTTAGCTAGGAGTAAACAGGGCTTACCGTGAATCATACATCGATAACATACATAATAACCATTAATGAAATTGAGAACAAGTTCTTAGGGTATCAAAGAGCATTTAAGAATTCTTTTGACATAATTAAGAAAGAAGACAAACATAGAAGCTGTAATGAATCAGGAAACTTGAGGTGCCTCCATGGGCATATCTCAAATCTATTCTTTACTGTCCTATAGCAAACAAGAAACATGAAAATATATATGATAACTAAGGAAACATAATAGAGAAGGAACACTATACCATTTTACCAAGCCAAGGAATCCTACAACAGTCCTCTTCCACCATCCAAAACACACAAGAAATTATCCACTGCATGAGACAAATTATTTCTTCCAAACTTGTATAAACATGTATTGCTCTATATCATCAAGTTCAAATTCTTCATATAATGAAATCTCTTGGAATATATAGGCTAAAGAGAAATAACCTATCCAAGAGCATCTAGAAGGCCATTGGCCTATTACAAATATCTGATTTTGTCCTTGAGGATTTGCAAAGCCCAAGGCACAAAATATCTTTAAAAATATCTTAAAATGCTAAAAAAGGAAATAAAATTGAATTTTCCTAACTAACAATGGCCAAAAAAGGCTAAACGCACATTTGGAAAAGCCACTTCAGAAAACTACCTTTTTTGCCAAAAAGCTACAGGAACGTAGCAGCAGAAAATTCCCTGTCTTGTAGACAACTTTTGAAGGACCTCTCGATGTCGAAATGAGGCCTGTGATGGCTCATTGAAAAGCCCTGGATATCTAGTTTCTGAAAATACCTGATGTTTCCAAAAATTATCACTAGAAGTATGTCAAAAACTGAACGGAATGGAAAAAACCAAAAAAGCAGCCTTTGCTGATATGTGAGGCAGAAAGTTAAACAATATTTGTTTTTCACCTCTTTGGGGGACCAAAACACCTTCTTTGGATCTGAAAAATTGTGAGTAGCTGCCCCTGAATTTATTGAATGCAACCAAATGAGTTTCATGAGCTGAGTATGCTCCTAGCACCGATGGTAGCACCTTGCAAAATGTGCAATTATGGCCAAAAAACACAAAAAACAAAATCTTGTCAAAATTTGCTCAGTTTTGGCGGGTAAGCTCCTCATGGGTTCTCAGAAGCATGTAAGGAAGCTGAGGCCAAAATTTCAAACCCTGATGTGCCTTTCCCCACTTTTTCTACCAGGCGCCTCTTTCCTGCAACCTTGAACCTTTCTTGAGCAATTTTGAGCTTTCTTCGGGAAAATTGGTTTAACTTCTTATAGTGCCCGGTCATCTTCTTATTGAGACTGAAGTCCTTGTTAGCTTTCTCTAACTTATCCTCCAAATTCTTGTTGGCCCTTTCAAGCAATGATTCTTTATCATTCTCTATTTCTTGGGTGAGCAATTGAGTGAGTGGATGAGATCGGACAATGGCAGCCTCTTCTTCTTTCTTTTTCTCCAAAGCTTTCTTGAGACCCATAGTCCTAGGCCTCTTTCTCATTTGCTACTCTTCTTCTTCAGTATCATTAAATTCGCCCATAAGCTCTTCAAGCTTGATTTGTGCTTTGTAGGCTTCCATTTGGTATTTGAAAGCCCGAGCCTCATAACCTTCCATTTGACCACTCATTTGATTGTTTTGTGTCTGTAGAACATGTATGAAGTCTTTGGACCTTTCTAGATCAGCTTGTAGGTCATGAATTTGTCCCTCTCTATTTTGCAAATGAGTTTCAAGAATTCTAGCTTCATTATCCCCATCATCACTATCTATCTGGATGATGTCAAACTCCCTTTATTTTTCATGACTACTCTCCTCTTTTTCTTTCCCCCTGCCTTGGGTAGACTTCTTGGTCCTTCTCCTCTTTGGAAATTCAACAATGCTCTTTTTAGGTAGCTTGCCTCTACTTCTTAGCACTCTTGTGACATTGCTAGTCACTGCTGGAGTGGTCTTTTTCTTTGTTGATCTAGTGTTTCTAGGCTTCGCCACTTTTGGAGGAAGTGTCATGGCCCCTTGCCTAAGAGAGGCAGCTAGCACATGCTCTTGGCTGTGTGGAAGAGAAGAGGGAGGAGGTTTATCTATTTGCATTTTCTCAACTTGGTCTTTTACCTTGCTGCTTCCATCATCATCTTTGTCACTGTTTTCTTCTTCTTGAAGATTGCCTTGTTTTTCTTTACCACTGCCATGCTCATGGTCACTGATTTGGTATTTTTGATCCATGTTGCCCTCTTTAGAGTACTCACTATTTGGTGTTTGATTGTCATCATCATCACTTTCTTGAGGGTTTCCTTTTTTCTCATCATAAGTGTACTTTTGAGGACTGTCATGACCCTCATCATAAGTGTCTTTTCGAGGACTGTCATGACCCTCATCATCAGTGTCTTTTTGAGGACTGTCATGACCCTCATGATCACTGTTTTGGCTGCCACTTTGTATGTTTTCTTGAGGGCTGCCTTTTTCATCTCTGCCCCTGCTTTCTTCATGGCTGTTGTGCTCTTTACCTTCACTTTTTTTCCCCTCATCACTATCATGCTCACTGTTGTGTTGGCTGCCATCATGTTCCTCTTCATTACTGCTTTGCTTTCCATCAATTTTTTCATGCTCACCATCATCCTTAGATTCTTCACTTTGTCCCTCGTCATCACTAGTCTGCCTCTTGTCACTTTTCCCTTCTTCACTAATAGTTTGCCTCATCTCTTCTTCATTCTCAATTATAGGATATTTTTTTCTTTTAGGAGTGGATTTACTAGAATAAGGAGAAATATGATGAGTGGATGGTGAGGAAGGCACATGAGATGAAGAGGCAATGGAAAAATCAAGATGGGAGATGAAAGAGTCCCAATAAACTCCCTTTTTCTCAAGTTGATGGAGGATGATGATATTGATAAGGGAATGATGAAATAGAAAAGCTTGTTTTTGAGTGGAGGGATTCTTTTGAATAGTAGAGGCCATCTTGTCAATGCTTCTATAGAGGAAGAAAGGTAGGTTCAGTAATTGAGTTCTTGTGAAATCCATAAGAAGCCTGATGTGATAGGCATAAATCCGGGAAAATCTCCCTTCACATGTGAAATACTTCATGATGAATCTCATGAGAGGGGCATAACTGGTCAATAAGTGAGAAAAATGGAAATTATATTTTCAAGCATCTTGATGGTCTAGTTTTAGAAAGGGTTTGTATTGATTCAAATCTAGGTATGTTTGTTTGAACCACTTCTCTCCGATATAGGGGATCTTAGTAGCTTTGGATATAGCCTTAGGAGAGAGTTTGAAATCCAGGCCTGCTAGATGGACATGCTTCCCTTGCAGCCTCAAAGCAAATAAATGTGTCAAAGGAAGGTGGCTTTTCACTTCTTGGACTTTTTGGCAAAATTCCAAGCACCCTACTTCATGAAAATTGAAGAGTACTAAAGGAGATTCATTCACTTCCTGAGTTGTAATAGGCTCATACCTATTGTGATACCCACTCCTGTTGTCCTTCTTTGGAGGCATTTTTGCTTTTGATACCCTTCACTGACTCACCAAGGCAAACTGTTCAAATTATCACTAAAATAGGCCCTCAACCAAAACACATTTTCTTCTTTGCAAGATTGATTTTGTCTTTAGTTGGCAAACAAGTTTTTGATAAGTGAAAGCAAACTCCCTTCTTATGAATTGTGTTGTGAGCAAAAGGGATTTTAACAAAATCTATTTGAGGTTTATGAAGACAAGTTCCCTATTGTTTTTGACAATAAAACTCTTCCTTCCTATTCACTGTTTCTATCCTTTGCTATTCATAGTAAAAATATCTCCTTTAAACTGTTCAAAGACCTTATCTTTTATCGCTGTCTCCCCTTGATGTCTTTAGCATGCAAGTTTTTCCTTTTTTATGAAGTTTAATTTTTTTTCTTTAGGCACACAATTTTCTCCTCTGTTTGATAAACAATTCTTCACAAATAAGCAGGTTTCTAGTAAAACTATGATTATCCTCTTATCCTCAATCACTGCTTTCCTTTGAAATTTGTTATCAAACCCTTCCTAAAATTAAAAACTGAGCTAAGAGGCAATAAATACCTTTGACAAAATGTGTCTTTGCCACGTTTGGGGATGATTTTATCGTGTGCAAATTTAGTCTTCAACACCCTTAATGGCCTCTTGCAGCATGGGCTCGGGCTGGAGACTGGCGTTCAAAGGTGGTTAGTGGGTCGGGCGGGCCTGAACGGGCATGCGTTCAGAGATGGTTGGTGTCGGGTGGTCTCTGAACGGGCATAAACGCGCCACGTTGATGTTGTTGGGTCAGCCTTGGGTGCTCGCTGAACACCGGCACAGGCGTGCCGCACAGTGCTACAGGCGCGTCGCGCATATGTGTTAATCCTTCTGTCGGATGCCTACAGGCGCACTGCGCAACTATACAGATGTGCTGCACATAAAATCAAGCCCAGAAAATGATTCAAATTTCTTAATACTTGTTTTTTTCTCAATGGATCAGCTTGCAAAGTGAAAATTAACGTTGGCTCCATGCCTTTTATACTCAAAAAACTCCTCCCTCCTTTGTTATTTAAAATATGACATCACCCTTTTAAAGCCTTTGTAACCCTTATTTTCAAAAAATGACTTTGTGCACAATGGTGAAGGGTTTCCTTTTTCATAAAGGAGGTCCTTTTAAACCATGTTTTGACCTTTTCCACTTGTCATTTTGAATATCATAAAACAATGGTGGGCCCTCTACTTATTTGTGAAGGAGGCCTATGTTTGACAAACTTTCGGTGTCCTCTAAAACTCTGTCTCTTATCATTCAATGGAGGTATTCTTTGACTGAAAGTGAAACATGTTTAATCACCCTTTAACCCTTTGAATGAGCTAATTTTTAGTGTAAACCTTTTGGAGAGCTGATCCTTTGTTTCTTTGTATTCATATGCAGAAGTATGTTTAAAATCAAACTTGGTCTACTTTCTTTGGCCATTTAGATGAGGTTGTCCCCAGTCAAAAATTCCACCCTCAGATTACAATTTGAAAGAGGTCTTTATAAATAGAAAAAATAGAGGCCTTTTAACACCATTATGTCACTTTTGGCCTTTGATGCGGAAGATGCTTCTATCCCATAAACTCTTGTGACACAAAAATGAAAAGGCCTTCAATCAATGCAAATTCATCTATCTTAACAATATGCCCTCTGCCTTTAACTGATCTGAAAAGGTAGCTCTTGATGCTTGCCTTTCATTCATAACTTGGAGGGAGTTAGCCTTGATAAAAAATAATGAATTTGTCCAAAAAACAAGAATGCCCTTTTCTCATAAGTCATCTAGGTGGTCTGTCTCTTTATTTCAGTTGCAGAGTTCATTTTAAAACCAAGCTTGTTTCACCTCTTTGGTCATTTAGATGAGGCTACTTGTAGTTAAACATTCCACCCTCAGATTACACTTTGAAGGAGGCCTTTATAAACAAAAGAAATAGAGGCTTTTTAACACCATAATGTCACTGCTTTGCTGATGATGTAACACATGCCTTCAACCTATAAACTTTCATTTTCTCCACCATTATTTCTCAACTAGTCTTTTCAAAGAAACTTTTTTAAACATAATTTAAAACCTGTTGATGCATCCATTGTTCATCTTTGGAGGAGGTGGCTTATAATAGCTTCTGAAGTCACTTAAGAACATGTTGGCCCTCTGCTTGTTTGTGAAGGAGGCCACAAAATCTCTTTCTAACCATCTGCTTTTCATGAAGGAGGTTATCATTACTGTTTCAAACCATCTGCCTTTTGAAGGAGGTTCCACCATAGACTATGACATTTCATCCATTTCAACCTTGTGTCATTTCTCTGCAATATATGTCTCTACTTGGTACCATATCACTGTGAGGTTTTTTAGGGCTTTGAACAAAGTGATTGGTACATGGATAATGCTTATTGCTAGACATCATTGAATTAAATTTCCCTTGACTGTGTTTTCAGAGGTATGTTGAAATTGCCTTTGACTAATGTCACATCCTAGGTTCAAGGTAACATAAGAAGCAGTTGTCTTCTTATGCCATACATGACGATGCCCTTTGGAAGGACTATGCAGCACTAACTTTGGAGGTGATATTGGAACACTGTTGATCAGCATTACATCAGTCTTTTGTATTCATGTGACTTGGAGGATGATCTCTACCCTTTAGACAACTTTTGGCTTTAAAACATGTACTCTTGCTGCTCTTTACTTTACAGCTTTCCATCTACTTTACTGGTGGCAAATATCTTCAACATGAGAGACCTATTTGAACTTGTCCCTTTGCTCTTATTTTCATATTGTTTATCATTCAATTACACCCCTGTAGAGATGTAAAAAATATGACTTTGAACCTTGGAGAGCCCCTTTGGTATCTTATGGAAATTTTGCCCAATCTAAGTATATTCCCTTTAGAGAGCGAACATGCTTATCTTCTCCTGATTTGGATCTTTGTTGAACTTCTTTCTGAAATGAGACAAAATGGCTTCTTAGTGGTGTGTGACCTATGGATGGATCAAGACTTATTTTTCAGAATAGGAAGACAATCTATGGCTGATTGGTACTAGACAGAGGCTTTTTGGCTTAGGATATCTTTGCCAAGGAAAAACTCCCTAAACACCACTATATAACTTAGGGACAATTTTGACAGATTCTGATTGTTTTCTTAGGCATGATCAGATTGTTCTTAACAAGATGATCAAGGATAGAAGAGTAGACACTTTTTCAAATCTTGGTCAATGAATTGCTTGAGAAACAAGGGACAATAATAGAAGATAAGCAAGGCTACGACAGCTATAGACAAGGATACTTTGTTGAAAGAAGACATGACTTGAAAATTGATGATTACTCTTATCATAAGCTGATAGGGAGGGGTAAGAGGATAAAAAAAATTATGGAGTGTTTTCTAGATGACAAATTGACAGATTGAGATTAGCTTCTAGAAAACTCAGCTAAGGAATCTAGTCATCAACAACAGGTGAAAAATACTGATGACTAACAACATGTTCTGACATTAATCCATGTAATTGCAGATGTTGGCCCTGAGAGATCTACAAGTATGTCTCTGATAGCGAGGCGGATTCCTCGTGATTTTGATATAGCCCCTCATGGTGAGGGAGGTGAGGAGGAGGAAATCATATGCAACTTGGAGGTAATATCCCGCGGGATCCCAGAATATGCGTGATTCGATGATGTTCCTCATGCATACTAGAGAAACTCTACAGGGGTGTCAAGCCATGTCCACCACTTGCTAAGGCAGCTTGTACGGGCCATGAAATGTTATCATGAGCATCACGCTAAGTAGACACCTAGGTTTTATTTCCGCATATTTTTTAGAGACATGATGTCTCGGAATGTAACTGAAACATACATATTTTTTGAAGTTATGATGCGCACCAATGAAAAAATTCGATATATATATATATATATATATATATATATATATATATATACGTCTATTTTCATCTATGGATCTTATCATGTGATGATTATTTTTAAAATTTACGCAAATTTCTATCTAATACAATGTTAGCTACTATATCAATTAATGCATTCATTCGTCTAGGAATATGTTGATATGTAATGTAATCAAAATGTATTTCCAGTAAATGAACACACAAATAAAACCTTAAGATGTGAAGGTTTCTAACATAATAATGTCCATTAAGTTGAAGAACAAAAAGCTGTGAGTCTAAGTTAACAATCAATGCACGAATGTCGAAGGTAATCGCCTCGGTCAATAGTTCAATAACAACACTATATTCAGCGACATTGTTTGTTGTTCATCCTAGACAAGTACCTTGGAGTTCTATCAACTCACTAGCAGGCACATAAATCACCAAGGCTGCTGAAGACAGGTTCTGGGTACTGCGGGAAGCACCATTTGCGAAACCGATAGAAGGGGTAATAGACATCTTCACAATAAGCAACGATCCAATAAGCATGAAAACACTTGCAAAGCACACCAAGACAAAAAAGTACAAAAATTAAAATAACACCTATGTACACAAAACATGCACGAATGACTCATGCATAGTATTTTTTAAGATACAACCCATTTATGGGTTGATTTAGAGGATGAACTTGATAATCAATAAGCTCATAAGCCCCATTCTGCAAAACACGTTTAAAAATGTAGGGCCCATGCCATATGGGTTGAAATTTTCCTTCCCCCAGCTTATTGTGAGCTTGGTCGTACAGGAGGACGCAGTCTCCTTATATAAAGGAATGAGGAGAAACCGACTGGTCAAAATGAGCTTTGACCTGCTTTTTCTATGCTTCAATTACCAGAGCAGAAAAGCGACGAGTTTCATCCAGCCTTTCTAAGTAGAGAATATGCTTTTCTTCTAGTGAATTATTCGGTAGCAATTCAACAGCTAGTTTGAGCAAAGGTATTTCACATTCAATCGGAAGGGTAGCTTCCAGACCGTAAAGAAGTTGAAATGGAGTGAATCTAGTTGCATTCTTTACTAAGGTTTGATATGTCCAAAGAGCTAAAAACAACATGAGATGACAGTTTGATTTGTGCATCCCAATCGTACGTTGAAGCATAGTGATGAGAAATTTGTTCACGGCTTCAACCTAGCCATTTGCCTGAGGATAGTACAGCGTTGATATGTCGTGACGCAAACCTAACTTGGATGTCAGCTCCTCCACCATGTAGTGCCTAAAATGGGAACAATGATTAATAACAATGGTTTGAGGGACACCAAACCTATTAATGACATGATTGAATAGAAATTGAGTTGTTATCTTACCATCGGCCGTAAGTGTAGGCATTTCTTCGACCCATTTGGTGAATTAGTCAACGACTACGATGATATAAGCACGCCCCCTGGCCGAGTGAGGGTTACACATCATAAAATCGATGCCCCACTTTGCAAAGGGACCAATGGTAAAGACAGGGTGGAGATGGGAAAGCGGCGTGCGCATCTTGCGCTAATAGATCTGGCAATCATGGCACTTTCGGACAACAATAATGCAGTATTTGAAGATGGTGGGCCAGAAATACCAAGAACGAAGAATTTTCTCTGCAGTAGCATAACCAGACAGGTGACTGCCATAGGCACCACTGCGACAATCATTCAAGGATTTCTCAGCCTCCTCAAGAGTCAGACACCAATGGAGAATGGAATCAACTCTGATGCGGTAGAGTGTATCTCTGACTATATGATAGGGTTTCGATTGATGACGAATGCGTCAGTGGGCATCCCTCGTCAACTCAGATCGGAAGGTAGAAGTATGAAGATATACGAGGATATCACTGTACCAAGGATCGAAGATGCTAATCAAAAAAAGTGTGTCGTCTGGAATGTGTTCCTCGGAACCAAACGGAGCGAAGTCGGAAGGGAGAGAGCAAATTAAATCGATGAAGACTAATTAATTCTTTGACTTGCCAGTAGTGAACTCCAAATCGAACTCTTGGAGGATGATAATCCACTTCGAGTAGTTTCCCCCCAACAATTGACGAGACAATATGTAGGTCATAGGGTTGCAGTCAGAAATCATAGTCACTGTATGCAACAGAATATAGTGACGAAAACATTGAACAGCTTGAACAGAAGCCAACGCGAACTTCTCGACATGTGCATATCATGTTTCAGTATCGAGAAATGAGACAAATAGTAAATGACATGCTCATCACCATCATCATCGTCTTGTACCAAATCCTTGGCAATTGTGCTGAATGCGGTGGCCAAATAGAGGGAATAATCACAATGATAATTTGTAGGACGCAACAGAGGAGCATTGACAAGCAACGTCTTCAGTGTATTGAAGGACTTCTGGGTGGTCTCATTCGAAAGGAACGGGACACCCTGCTTCATTAATTGCCTAAATCCTTACCGACTTTTGCATAGGTATAAAACGGTGTAAGAAATTAGCCTTCCCCTGTAGACTCTGCAGCTGATGTAATGAGGATGGAGAGGGGAGATTAATGATAGGTTCAAATTTGAGTGGATCAATATGAATCTAGTCTTTGGAAATGACAAACCCTAAGAGCCTACCAGAGTCAACACAGAAGACGCACTTATGCGGATTCAGCCAAATGTTATCGCGTCGACAGCAAAGAAAATGAAGATGATCAAGATGGTCTTTATGCTTAGCTGAATGAGCCAAAAGGTCATCTAGATAAGGCTGGACAATGTGCTTGATATCGTGGAAAGCATAGGAAATTTATCGCTGAAATGTAGCCCCAACATTTTTTAGACCGAAAGGGAGATTTTTATAAGCAAAAGTACCCCAAGGATAGATAAATACGGTCTTATGTTCATTAGTAGGGAGAATGTTAATCTGGTTGTAGCCAAAAAATCCGTCCATAAGGGAAAAATCTCACTCCCTCCTGCACAGTCATCAATGATTTGATCAATAAAGGGAGTAGGATAATTATCCTTAGGGAAAGCCAGGTTAATTTCATGGTAATCAACACAGACACGAATGGTACCCTATTTCATATCTACATGGATGATATTGGAAACCCATTCTGTCAAGCGAATCAGATAGATAAAACCAGCTTTGAGAAGTTTTTCAAATTATCCCTTAATAGTGGAAGCCTTTCTAGGGTGCACAAGATGAAGATGCTAACGAACAGGCTTCACACCAGGTGATCCAGATCTTGGGGGGAGACCCCCAAGATCTACAAATTTGAAATGGATCTGACAAGATCTGCAAAATTAGAATGCAAAAAAAAAGAGAGAACACAAAGAAAATAAAACCACAAAGAAACTTGTTTTATTAAAACAGAGAATAAATGTAGAAGCTACATTGTGGCAGACAATCTATCATTTTACAAACTAAGGCTTGTTATTTATAGCCTTTTTTGAGTTACAATACCATGTGTAGATACCATAGGCCAATACCATGGGTAGATACCACTTACAATACCATGAGTAAATCCCATGTGTGGATGAATACCATGGGTGGATACATACCATGGGTCACTTACAATACAATGGGTGAATAAATATCATGGGTGGATGAATACCATGAGTTGATTCCATTTACAATACCATGGGTAAATTCCAGGGGTGGATGGATAACATGGGTAGATGAATACCATGGGTTGATGCCATTTTCCATTTGGATCATTCCTCCCTCCTTAAGAAGCAATGGTCCCCATTGCATGAATTTCCCTCCTGAGAAGCCTTTGTTGAATATGAAGAACCATTGAAGAGAAGGGTTTTGTGTAGTTAACCCATAACCGTGATGAACGAAGATCCGAGGATAGAGATACGCTGTAATGCTTGTGACCAACTGTGATATTGACTGTGTGTGGCCTAGCAAATGGACTTCGATGAAGTGTGGGTTTGTGGATGAGCAAAAACCATGAAAAATTAAGATCCAAGGATAGAGATACCCTGTAATGTTTGTGACCAACTGTGTTACTAACAGTGTACGACCTAGCAAATGGACTTCGATGAAAATGATTTTGTGTGATTGACACATAACTGCGATGTAGATTGTTGATGAAATAGCAGGTGCCTACATAGCTTGGGGTGGGAGGGCATGTCTCCAAATAACTCAATCAAAACGCTACTATGCTAAAACTGATGAATGTGAAGCAGGTGCCTACTAAATCAGGGTGGGAGGGCACGTCTCCAAAGGGAACCCGCTCTGAATGCTGCTCCAAATTTAGAATGAGCATAACTCGGTCAATATAGCTAAAAATATTTATCATAACCTATTTTTGGAAATGGAATGATCATTTTGCATCTTCCTATGTGTTTGAAATCGATATCAGGAGACCCTAGACTCAGATTTGCGCTGGAATTGTCCTGCCATCACAACATTTTGAAAAAATAGCTGATTTTAAATCAACAATAACTCCCACATCCGGACTCCGATTCGATCGATTTCTTTTTTGAAACTGGGTGATTTTTCAAGGGGAACTCAGATATATAGCCATTTTGCTGAAATGTTGCACTGAAAATTGCAAAAAATGACAGGAGAGCCGTCATACACGAATTGACGTTAGAACATTTTCTGCAACATTGTTGATTTAGAATCAGCGATACCTCCCTCATCCAAACTCCAATTCAGCATATTTTTTTTTTGAGTTTCGGTGCTTTTTTGCAAGGAATCTAGATCTGGTCTCCAATTTTGTAAATTTTTCACCAAAATTTTTAGATCTGATCTTCAAACTCGCCGCCCAGGAAATTCATGGAGTTTGCTGAAGATTGCTACAAAAAATTGAAACTGAAATATGTTTCAAACCCTCATTCCCATGGATTCGTAACTTGAATCTGATACCACTGATATAGATCTTGGGGGGAGGCCCTCAAGATCTAAAAATTTGAAATAGATCTGACAAGATCTACAAAATTAGAATGCAAAAAAAAAGAGAGAACACAAAGAAAATAAAACCACAAAGAAACTTGTTTTATTAAAACAGAGAATAACTGTAGAAGCTACATTTTGGCAGAAAATCTGTCATTTTACAAACTGAGGCTTGTTATTTATAGCATTTTTTGAGTTACAATACCATGTGTAGATACCATAGGCCAATACCATGGGTAGATACCACTTACAATACCATGGGTAAATTCCCTGTGTGGATGAATACCATGGGTGGATACATACCATGGGTCACTTACAATACCATGGGTGAATAAATATCATGGGTGGATGAATACCATGGGTTGATTCCATTTACAATACCATGGGTAGATTCCATGAGTGGATGGATAACATGGGTAGATGAATACCATGGGTTGATGCCATTTTCCATTCGGATAAGCAGGATAGGTAGGAGTCTCATGCACCACTATACTAGGATCGATGTCGGGCATCTCTTCATAATACCATGCAAAGACGTCATGAAACTCATGGAAAAGGCTAGTATAAACCTGAACCTCATTAGAAGAACAGGTCACCCCAATATGGATGTTCTCAAAAATTCCCGATTTGATAGAAATTTTGATAGGCATCGTTTGTGTGACATTACTCAAGTTACCTGTGTAATAAAATCATGTGTCTGGATAGGCATTTGAAGTGGAGAAGAAGGAACCTGAGAAGAAAACCTCTCAAGACATGTAGACATGGCCCCAAGGCTAGGCATGAACGAGGAACAATGATGGCTATCATCCCAATGAGGATTCTTGAGAGACAAAGTTTCCACGATAGCTTCATCACAGGGAAATATCGCTTTCAAGGGATCGGGCGAATCTGAATCGTCGAGCCAAGGGGATTGAGAATAACTATCAAGAGACACGCACAAAGGAGCATGATCCGGAGGTGGAGGATCCAAAGCCGAAATAAGATCACATTAATCAATCTCGATCGAACTTAATGGCATAAAATCTCCAAATGAATCAATTTTCTTAGGCAAAGGGATGATCCATGAATTGTTAGACATAGAGATCATATTAATATGAATAGTGTTGGGTGGAGGAAGGGGAAAAATACCCATTAGGGCAGGATCTTTGAAGAGACCTAGCCCTACGCTCTCGTAAGGCGTAGGAATTTTATCTACGTATGGAATGTTGTTCTCGGAAGAAGAAGTGAAGAACGACAACTGATCAATAGTAACGATCTTCCCTTCGTGCAAAAATCACAAAAAATGAAAGAGATTGGACAAACGCACAGCATGGTGTGAGTCCAATTACGACCGAGGAGAAGATTGTAATTGAGCTTGGCATTAACTACTTTAACCTCGACGTTGACTGTCTTCCCTTCTAAAGTAATTGGCAAACTAGCAAGAACACCAAGAGGTTTAGTTTCCCTTCCATCAAATGCTTCTAGAGCATTTGGAGATGAATTCAGAGCTTAGAACCAATAGCCTTCTTGCAGGCAGATGACATGACGCACGTAGATACACCCTTGTCTAGGACTGCTCGATGGATATTCAGTCCATTAATTCTAACCTATATGATGAACGCAAGCTAGTGAGGGAGACATGGGATGAAATTCTCCAGGTCGAAAGTGATAAGGCTCAAATCAACAAGATCAACCCCAATGATCGCAGATAGCAAAGCCTTCTGTTGAGACAAACAAATCTGAAGTACTTCTCATGCAGACATCGTAAATGGCTCTTGAGCCAAATCCTCAACGATACTATAATGTTGAGTAACACGGGCATTAGGATTGTAAGAAGACTTACAGAGTACACCTTTAGAAGGTGGCCATCCAATGGGCTCAGTGTTGGGCCTTTCAATCAGAAGAGGGCCAGAAACAAAAGGAGGAGGAGGACCATTAGCGATCTCTTTCCGTGCTGCCTGACGTGGTTCAATATAATATTTTGACTGGGTAGCTATAGAAATGGATGTAGAACCGTTCATCATGAAAACCTGAGAGCCAAATGGGGCAGAGGAATGAGGTTTCTCTACCAACTGAGTCTACTGTGATGGAAACGGTTCTTTGAGAACATTCAGAGTTCCTGTAATATTCCCAAATTTTCACATAATATTTGGAATATTATAGTTCTTAATAAACTTAATCAATTAAGTAAATAAAATGGTGGAGGGACCCATAATCCTCAAATATTAATAAAAATCCACTGTTGATGTGTGTATGTAGATATTCCATATCTAGATCTACATAATGGAGTAGTAGAGCAACTACTTAATGTGAAAGGAGTGGAGATTATGTCTCATTAATGAGATAGATCATGGAGGTTGATACAGTAAACTAATATCTTGGAAGGGATCAAACATTTGATCATAAATGATTTATTATGAGGTGATGGAGAAGTGGTGCATTTAATGCACACATGATGGAGAGGGTGATCATTACATTCACACATGATGGAAATCATGAAATGAAAGCGCAGTCAACATGGAGACCTATGTCCACATGTACAACGCAGTTATGAGTACGAACAAGGCATGAGAAGGCTCACAATCTATATAAAGAAGATGAAGGCATAATAGAGGGCATGTTGAAGATTATTATTGATGTATGATCTATTTATATTTGGAATTGTCATGTGACATTCCATGCTTTCTTTGGCTGTTTAGCTAAGATTACAAGTGTTGTTTAGCACTGGGTGTTCTTGGTCGAGAATCCCACCTCTTTAATTGAGTAGCTCTTGAAAGAGTATTGTACTTCATTCATCATCATGCATTGGTGCCATATTGTTCCTACTTTCTACAAAACATCCATATTTAGAAATTGCACATTTATGAAGATCCGTTTGAGAGGAGGAGGTTGTCCTTCAATATTTCAGTTGAGGAACCGGTGAAGGATTCATCCTATCACCTTGAGCTTCAAGATTAGCCTTCCAGTGCTTCAGATCTATATCAAGCATCAGGCCATCTATTATTCATCTCCCAGCAGCAACAATCCCCTCAGGAATTGCGCAGTCCAGTCTTGTAGATCCAAGGGAGAAGGGAAGTTGCTAGCATTTCAGATAGTAATCCAGTGGAGGATCATTCCTTCACATTATATCCATTATTTCCATCATTCTTGAGCTTCATAGCCATATTTTGCAGCAGGCTAAAGAGCCTCCCTCCTTTATAGTGCAGTTTTTATGAGCAGTTGTGTAGCAACAGCTGTGATGTTCATTGGCGAATTGAGGAGCTAGATCTTGAGCTCCTAGCTTAGGGATCTAGTGAAGGGATCAGCCCTTCAAGCATAGATCTGATCTTGTGACATATTTTAGCCATCTATTTGTCAGATCTAGCTTCAGATCTGCATAACCTAGCAGTTAAAGGATCAAATTCTAAGAGGGTGATTTTCTAAAGTTGTAGATCTGGAAAATCCTTTCTGGGTTACCTTGGGTATCCATCATAAAGCCCAAATATTGAATCTTGGCATCATCAGAGCTCCAGATTTCCATAGATTTGCATTTTCCTTTTCATCCTGTAGTCATATATTCATATTTTACTGAAGGGACAACGCAGTATTTGCTTCCAGCAACTCTCCAATTACACAATGCCTATTGTGGCATGTTTTCAGGGTGATTCTAAGCCATCTCTTTGGCTATATCTACTCATATTTTGTACATTGTATAACTAAATCTTCTCCTATATAATAAAATGGCTCAACTATTATTTCTATATCTTTGTTGATCATAAAATTACATGTACATTTTCTGTGTTACAAATATTGTGTGTGTGTATCAATGCATTATTCCATTTTGGGATATTATAGTGGTATCAAAGGATGATCTTTGGCTCAGCTTGTGGACATTTTGACAACGTAAGAAAAACAAATAGTAGAGATCTACTATGGAGGGATTAAGTTTTGCCTCGTCTTCCTTTAGATCTATGAAGGATCTCTCTAAGGGGATCAATGAAACAAGAAGAGAAAGGCAAAGATAAATCTCAAGAGTGTTTCAAAATAAATAAGGCCCCAACACTTCTTTTTAGCAACAAAGAAGACCGGAGAAGCAAAGAGCTTCACATTATTCCACTAGATCCACTTTATTTGAGAAAGAGGAATGATTTGAATATGATGAAGGCTTGGGGCATGAGACCCTAAGTGAATATCTGTATGAATACAAGTCACAACCTAGAGCATTGAAGGAGAATCTCTCTCTCCAACGATTTCTGCAACTCAAAGAAGAGAGGAGATTCAGAAGCAACAATAGAAGAAAGAGACATAGATTATTCTTGGCTATATTTGATGGATCTTCCATAAGCACACTGAGGGCTTAGAGGGAAGAATTATTTGCATTCTTTCTAAAATATCCTATATCAGAAAGAGAGGCTGTGGAGTTTGCAGTGATGCACCTTGCAGGTGAAGCAAGAAAATGGAGGTTCAGTCACTTGTCACACATGAAAGTGTCTTCTTACGGAGATTTTATTCAAATACTGAAGGAAAGATATGGTAGAAATAAACCAAATACATCTCACATAATGACACCTCCCATCATCAAGGAGATAGTGCATGAAGATTCAAGAGAAGATGATCTCATTATCACCCAAAAGGAGGATCGCTTGCATCTTTGCAAGATGGTCTTGAGTTCTTGACATTTGGAGCCCCATGCATGATTGATGATATGCATGATGAGGAGGAGACATATACCAGCGTTGGTACACTTGTCGAAGTACAACCATCACTCTTACCAACAGTTGGAGATACCTTTTCACCAGAAGAGGAAGCTCTTGTGTTCTTGCAAGATGTTTCTGAATCTTAGTTGATCCAAGGTATGCATACACTTTCATCTCATATTATTTCAGTACCTCTTATTTAAGCTTATGGGGACATGCCATCAGGGCTATTACATTACCAAGGGTTAGAACATCATGCTGATTTGGAGTAGTATTATATCATTTCACAAAGGATCCTTGATCTAATCAAGGAAGAGATAAATAACCATCCTAGTTTGTCATGGATGGACTACATTCAACCTCTTGAGTTGAAATGTGGAATTTCATAAAATGGGATGATTATGATCCTATGTACAATGGCTGGCTATGAGTTCAACATTGTGCCTTGCTTTGAGACATCACATGTCTCACCTTGCAGATCTGCAGCACTATTAATGAGCAGCAGTGAAAAGAAGAGGACCCATTCCTCATGGAAGAAATCATATGGAAGCTTCATTCATGAAGAAATGGAGGAAAATATGATAGACGGTAGACATCTTGAGATGAGAAATATTTTCTCCTTTCTAAATGACACTTTCTCAATGAGCATCTCACAACCCAAAGAGAAAATTATACCTGCAGCAGATCCAAAGCCTTATTGGTTTTGGAGGGCCATTGATGAGAAGATAATCTCATGGAGAGATCTCATTGGAGGTGACTTCAACATATCATGGAGTGAAAAGTTCTTCAATAGTTTGAGGATATTGGTTTCCTAAAATGGGAGGATACCAAGTATTTGTAGAATGAGATCCATCATCCACATCAGGATGAATGGTTGATGATATGGAGCAAGGGGTTGCCAAACCACTTGCAGATCTATGATATAGGCCAGCAGGAAGCATGGCTGCACTGGTTTCTCTTGGGTGAGTATGGCTACCACTCAATGAGTCATAATTTTCTGATCCATGCCTTAAACATCACTGGAAGAATGTAGAAAAAGAAGGCATGGCTACTTTGGTTGTTGATGAGAGAGTTTGGACATCACATGTTATATCTTATGTCCATGTATTTACTCTTGTTTAGGATATGTCTCGTGTATTTACATGTATTTATGTTTGGGATGAATCTCATGTTCATGTATGTACTTGGGTTTGGGAGAAATTATAACTATCACATGATGTGGCCTAAGGGAGCTTGTTTGTAATATGTTGATGAGACATGTCACATGTCCACTACTATATTTTTGCTCCATGACTTGCACCATGATAATGCAAGAAGGCAGCAAGAATCCTTTTTTTTATGGTTACTATTGGGAGAGTATGGGCTGAATTATTCCCATACATTGCATGACATTGTTTGAGGATGGGAACATGAGGCCTTGTTGACGGGAAAATTTGTCCAGCCAACAGTAGGGGATCTCCCCGGTAAAAAGTCCCAATTAGACCTTAAACCGTTTGGAGTAGGGATCCCATCAGGGGTGTGGGTCCGGCTATCGCTTAAGACGCCTTCCCTTCTGGTCTCAAAAGAACCTGATTAAACCTGCGGACACACACTTATTCATAGGATACAAAATACATGATTGATGCATGGAAAATGTCTACAACACTATGCGTAGCAAGAGAATGAATAAAACACATATGCCCGAAGAGATGCAGTTAACAGCACGTCTTTGGGGTCATGCTTGCAAGGTATCTTACCACAAAAGAAATAGTTCTTAATGGCAAGATTCCTCCTTACTTCTGACAGATAAAACGAAATGCTAATAGACAAAGGTATTAACATCCATTTAGAAAGCGATAAAACTGAACATCATTAACACAAGCATAGATAAACATGATGCATAAATGATATTATTAGAAATGCAGTTTCATTAATCATAGGATGTTCTGAAACTGTTCAAGAAATACACATAGTGCTGTCACAGCAAAATACATCATCCGACAAAGGGGTTTTAACAAGTATTCGTATTCATATGCCTAAGAATATGGTCTTTCAATACAATACAATGTAGCTCTTGAGTCTTCCAAAAAGAAAAGCCCTTTGATACAAGCTCCCGTAGGAGTATTTATAAAACAAAACTTGCCTTTTGGGCTTCTTTGACCTTTCATCTTCTGGCCAGATTAGGGTGTCTTCTGATCTGGTCCCTTTTAAACTACGACTGGCGTATTAAACTGTGTTTAATTCTTTATTAGAACATAAAACTTATTTGTTGTTGACTTTCTATACGACTTGATTGGGTCGTGGGGTGCAGGTGTAAAAATGAGGGAATGTGACCTTGGGCGGTTGTGACTAAATTACGTGGGTTGCGGGGTCGCAAAAGGTGAAAAATCAAAGAGATGCGACCTTGCGACCTTGCGACTAGGTCGCTAGGTCGCGGGGTCGAAAAATGCGAAAAATCAAAGAGATGCGACCTTGCGACCTTCGGTCCTCCCTTCTGCATTTCTCTTTCAGCGTTTTTCGTAACCTTGTTCTTCTGAGGCCAGCCTTAGCCCTTGCCATACGTGATAGCAGCTTTGATATGTCGGTGATGTTGATCATCCGCATAACACTAGGTTCCAAGGTTGATTTGAAACATAGCTTCACATCCTCCGGGGGAGCTCGCAGTCTTCTTAATTTGGATGGGCGTTTATGTTTCCTTGTATTACCTGCAAGACAACAGAATGGATCAGTATCTTTTCATACAATCTGCAGATAAGCAAATTAAATCAGCCATGGGTAACCTGTTATATCAGCCTTACTCATACAAATATTTTATGCATGTTGAGGAAGTAATAAATTTATAACGTAGATGCATAAAAGGTATATTGGCACATAAAACCAGGAGATTTTAAAGATCAGCTTGGACCCCTGCATAGTCCTGGATAAAGTGAGTATTGCAAAGTAGGAGGCTTCCTCGGATTGTCTCCAGGTACACCACCATGAGTAAATCAGATTGTGGCTGCTAAGTGTTCAATATCACCCGCCTCGATGTAGAGAGGACGATCGGTCAATTACAATTCACCCGCCTCGCTGTACAGGCTTTCCAATTACAATTCTGATGCAAACTTGAATCACGATCGGTCACATGCACATTATCCGAGTTGTCCTGTAACGGTGCAGGTTTATCTCCTTGAGAGATCACCTGCTCAACTGCACACCTAGATCGGACAACCGTGAAATGCATGCATGTCAACACAAATGGTATTTAAACTCTGATTGTTTTAACGCATCATTTCTTTCCTCCACAGCATCACACTAGCCAGTATTGATGATCCGGAATTGGAATTGAGGTTGGTCACACGACCGTGAGAGAGCTGAATCCAAGAGCTCATGCGATGAGAGCTCGGCTCTGAATATGTGAGAAAGACTCGGCTCCTTGGAACGAATCAAAATGTTGTCAGTCGAGTCGGAATAGAAATTTTTTCCCTACTGAGAATTTGTAGTGAGACTTCATGGGATCCAGCTTCAGCGAATGCGGCTCTTGCTCCCGGCGAAAGAAACTTCGATTTGATGGGTCGATATAGCAGTGAGTCGATCTTCATATGCCACATATAGCATTTCGGCCCTTCTCATTGCTGCAGATGTGTGAATCAGGCCCTTTTCTGCATAATGCGACTCTCTTTTAGTCTTAAACACATTCTTTTGCGACCTTGGCAGAGTCGCAGAGTCGCATAGTCACGTTTCATGCATGGAGGCACATGTTGCGACTCTGCGACCTCAGAACGGTTGCGACCTCCTCCTGCACTATTTTCTGTGTGATCCATTTTTCCGTATTCTTAGACAGACGATTTGGGTCTGCGAAGACAGTTGGACGTGATCAGTAGGAGAAATATCGAAAAATCAGGTCCAGCGAATCTGTGGTGATAACGTTTCCTAAATGTGACCAGCGTAGCTGATCTAAGGAGTGATTCTCTCCTGGAATATTGTCGTCGGGGCTACAGAAGTCGGCAAAAATCACTCAGATTCTATTTCAGCACCATATCCTTGTACGCTTACCAGAAACGCACGGTTTATTTATGACAATTGTCATGCAGACTTGAAAATAGACGGGCCGAAAATTTCATCCATGCATTTGACCAATCAATGTATAACGTTGTCACGACTTTGGACCATAACTATATCGGCTTGCCATCGCAACCTTGGCTCCATGTCATGTGTCCACGTGGTTACATTGCACCATATTACGTGTTCTTGCACACTTGGCAACGCGTTCATGTAGTTCTGCATTTCCTTTGATTATGAATGTTCGACGGTTGTTGTAACGTTGCCATCGTAGGTGTATTACAAGATTTCGTGTTATGAATTTTGACTAATAATATCCTGCTCCACGCTTCACTGTAGTAAAAAACTCCACCGTCGACATGCTGGCCTCCAGTTGTATGTGGTGAGGTGGTTCTGCCCCACGTTGAAATACTGACCGCAATGTATATATATTGTTCCAACATTCCGTTTGGCTCCATGCAACGTAAACGGTGAACGCTTGGCTCCATGTAACGTGTCTGTGTGGTTCTGCGCCAGGTTTCCAACTAAGTTTGACCGCCATCTAAGCCTGGTCCATGTGAATTAACACTACCCCATCGACACGTTGGTGTCCATTCGAAACTGTCCGCTTCATATTTGCAACGTAACATGACAGCCACCAAACGTTTTAAACTTACATACTGCGCTTGCATAACGTTCTGACCTGTGTTATTACCATAATGTTTGACAGGTATATACTTTCAACGTAAGCTGAAAACGCCTTCGAGCCTTTGAACTTATCCATGATGCCTTCTCTTTGTTTATATTATTCTCGCAGCGCTCAAAGCATAGATTATCATCATCACACTATAGTTGTTTTAATATGCCACCGTGGGTTTTGTCTCATGTTAAACACCGCTTTGGATGACTGTGTATCCACTCCGAATGTTTCATGACAGTTTGGAACCCACCATCGGGATGTTTGACTCCAAAAACGCCTTTGACCAAATATTTATGTCTTCTCCAAAGAATAAAACTCCGCCCCAATGAATACAACTCTTGCACATCGCTCCATGTTTTCAAAAATAAAACATGACCATTATATATTCACCCAATACGTAGACTTCGGCATGGAAAAATTTCGTCGATATATAAGTCATGCAACGTAAACATTGGTTTCGTTCCACCATTTCAATCTTTAAAGTTGACCATCTTATATATATCTGCCTCGAATGGATTAAAAAATCATATGTATTTTCCCCTTGGCATAAATATACAACGCAACTTTGATCCCTCGCCTGCGCGCCTTTTATAATCTTATGCCTCGGTTTTGCCCCGCAATTTCTTATGGCCTTGAAACCACATGGATTTTGCCTTGGTTTAATTGTATAAAACCATAACTTTTGCACCCACCGCGAAGCTTGGGTTTAATAAAAAAATAAAATTGCTTCCCAAGGTGCGTTCAGATATTGAAATTGTGCCAACACTATTAATGCGCCAATTGCCTGAACAATCAACCCTAAATCTCACCAACAAACCTACCTCTGTACTTTGATGGATGATGAGGCACTGAAAGAAGCAAATTCAAACTGAATCACCAAATTGACAGTGATGAACTCTTCGATGCTTATCAAGACGCATTCGAAACCGTGAACCATTTCACTCAACTGCGGAAAAGAGAAGAAACCCATTTTTCTGTGCCATTGTATTTGCCAACATCAACATGTGTGCTTTCACACTTCTGCCTGGCGCGAGAATGCCTTGAATGAGATCGTCATTTTCTAGAGAAATCTTCTGAGTCTGCTTGATTCGCCTGGGCTATACTTCAGGCCAGATTCAACGAAGTGGTGAAATATGTTCCTATTGCATGCACCCATCGACATTGAGATGGTATGATGCAGGATCTGGACATTTCCAATGGAGCGCTTTAAATCATCTGGTGCGCACTAGTGGATAAAGCTTTTGCATCAGTGACATAGAAGTTCTTTTCTGATCAACGTGCATCACACCATCCTCCTTTTAATAGTACTGATCACTTGCTCCTACTCCTCCCCTGTTCCACAACTTTGACCTTGTCGTTGAGCACAATTTTATTACCCTTGATGTTGTGACACGACTGAAGATTTTGTCACCTGTGGGGTTGACCTGCGTGGAACATTACGACATCATAATTATTCTCCAATAGTGATGGCCACAGATAAAACATATGAGACTAACAAACTTAAAATACGTATTCAATCAACATGTTTAATGACCCACGATGAGAGGGCCTTTAATCGTCAATACACGAAAGGTTCCCATTCAAATGTATGCATGGCAGTCTCATTACATATGGCGTGACTGTGGTAAGAATGTTCGAGCGTACGCTGGATGATCCTTCCCACATATGGCACGATTGCAACAACGACACCTGATCATGATGACGAGACAACTCATGAGGGGTTGGGGATAGGTCGACGGGATGTCACTGATTGCAGGGTCGGTGAAAGACCTTGACAAGCTAAGCGAGCATAAGGGGAACCCGAAATTTTAAATATACCCAAAATTTTGGGTGGTGTTGTAGCGGCTACAACAAAATGTTGGCTTCTATTGGGGGATTATGGTCATTGTACTTGGTATAATGATGATGTGATGGGGCATCAAGATGCCTTATTAAGATGGCTTCTCTTGAGAGAATATGGTCACTACCTTTGGTACAATGATGATGTGGTATGGCAGCAAAAGGCATTGCTGAGATGGCTTCTTTTGAGAGAGTATGGCTCTCATATTCTCATTGATGTTGATTTGGCATGGAAACAAGAAGCATTATTGCGGTGGCTTCTTTTAAGAGAGTATGGCTCTCTTACTTGTTTTCATGATGATCTAGCATGGCAGTAGAAGGCTTTGCTACATTGGTTGTTATTAGGAGAATATGGTTTGACATGTTCATGTTTTCCCATATGTCTCTACTTCTTGTTTTTCACTATGATGATATGATGTTTGATTCCTACATAGCCAATAGGGATAATGATGAGGGCATTGATAGATGTAATCTACTCTATGTATCATGGATTGGAGAGATAATTCATGATTTGGGACTTTCCACTTTAGGAATTAACCACTTCGTCCTATGTATCTCATGTATAGAGGAGAACTTTGGTCATCATATGGTTTCCACTTGGAGATTCATTGATGAGGAAGGGTGTCTATCTTTTCAGTTGGAGGCCATTCTAGACATTCTAGAGAGGCAGATTTGGAGCTGGACATGCATGACACATTGTGACAGATGGGAAGGCCTTCCACATGAGGATGCCATTTGGAGGGAGGATGTTTGTTGTGGCATCCACTTTTGTAGTTGCTTGAGGACACGCAACATTATGTCGGGGAGGACTGTAATATTCCCAAATTTTTTCATAATATTTGGAATATTAGAGTTCCTAATAAACTTAATTAATTAAGTAAATAAAAGGGTGGAGGGACCCATAATCCTCAAATATTAATAAAAATCCAGTTTTGATGTGTGTATGTGGATATTTCACATCTAGATCTACATAATGGAGTAGTAGATAAACTACTTAATGTGAAAGGAGTAGAGATCATGTCTCGTTAATGAGATAGATCATGGAGGTTGATACAGTCAACTAAGATCTTGGAAGGGATCAAACATAAGAACATAGAGCATTTATGATGAGGTGATGGAGGAGTGGTGCATTTAATGCACACATGATGGAGAGGGTGATCATTACATTCACACATGATGGAGATCATGAAATGACAGCGCAGTCAGCAAGGAGACCTATGTCCACATGTACAACATAGTTATGAGGAAGGCCAAGGCATGAGAAGGCTCATAGTCTATATAAAGAATATGAAGGAACAATAGAGGGCATGTTGAAGATTATTATTGATGTATGATCTGTTTATATCTGGAATTGTCATGTGACATTCCATGCTTTCTTTGGATGTTTAGCTAAGATTGCAAGTGTTGTTTAGCAGTGGGTGTTCCTGGTCGGGAATCCCACCTCTTTCATTGAGTAGCTCTTGAAAAAGTATTATACTTCATTCATCATCAGGCATTGGTGACATATTGTTCCTACTTTCTACAGAACATCCATATTCAGAAATTGCACATTTATGAAGATCAATTTGAGAGGAGGAGGTTGTCCTTCAATATTTCAGTTGAGGAACCAGTGAAGGATTCATCCTATCACCTTGAACTTCAAGATCAGCCTTCTAGTGCTTCAGATCTATATCAGGCATCAAGCCATTTATTATTCATCTCCCAGCAATAGCAATCACTTTAGGAATTACGCAGTCCAGTCTTGTAGATCCAAGGGAGAAGGGAAGTTGCTAGAATTTTAGCTAGTAATCCAGTGGAGGATCATTCCTTCACATTATCTCCATTATTTACATCAATATTGAGCTTCATAGCCATATTTTGTAGCAAGATAAAGAGCCTCCTTCCTTTACAGTGCAATTTTTATGAGCAGTTGTGTAGCAACAGCTATGACATTCATTGGAGGATTGAGGAGATAGATCTTGAGCTCCTAGCTTGAGGATCTAGTGATGGGATCAGCCCTTCAATCTTAGATTTGATCTTGTGACATATTTCAGCAATATATTTGTCAGATCTAGCTTCATATTTGCATAACCCAATAGTCAAAGTATCAAACTCTAGGAGGGTGATTTTCCAAAGTTGTAGATCTGGAAAATCCTTTCTGGTTATCTTGGGTATCCTTCATAGAGCCTAGATCTTAAATCTTGGCATCATCAGAGCTCCATATTTCCATAGATCTACATTTTACTTTTCAGCCTACAGTCATATATTCATATTATATTGAAGGGACAACGCAATATTTGCTTCCAGCAGCACTCCAGTTACGCAATGCCTATTGTGGCATGTTTTCAGGGTGATTCTAAGCCATTTCTTTAGCTAGATCTACTCATATTTTGTACATTGTGTTACTGAATCTTCTCCTATATAATAAAATGGCTCAGTTATTATGTCTATGTCTATGTTGATCATAAACTTACATGTACATTTTCTGTGTTACAAATATTGTGTTTGTGTATCAATGCATTATTCCATTTTAGGATATTACAGTTCCTTGGGTGCCTTTGAGTTATCGACTCACTTCAGCCCATCGAGGACAGTCCTTGGTGTAGTGCTGTTCATCACAAATCAAGCAAGCTTCGATTTACACTGTGAACCATCATCATCATGATATTTCTGAGAATCCTATTTCGGGGTATCAGCTTTGGCCTTACCTTTACCCTTCTTTTTACGCTTGGAAGTTTTATCCACTAGATTGGCTTGAATGGAATTCACTTCCGCGGTTCTACCAGAATTTGAGATTGGCTGAGAAGTAGTTTCATTGGAAGTAGTAGACTTTTTGTTTCAACAGCCTTCCAGATTCTTAGCCATCGCATTTTACATGTTAGTGATGACTATCTATACATCGAGTTTTCTAGAACCGATTTCCTTATGTCAAAATGTCATCCATAAAACCCTCCTAAAACTTTTTTCGCCTTTCTACTTTTCAGTCCACCCCTGTCGAAATCAAAACTCATTATCACTATCCTATCTAGCTTCAGCCTTATTGGTCTGCCCACCATCTTTAAAAGGAAAATCCACATCTGTTTCAAAAGTCTCCCCTATGTTAGGAAGTGGCACTTTAAGACATTTTACCCTTGGCAATCATCAAAAAGCCAAAAAGCCTCCATCTGTAACAGACCTACCATGACTGACCTCTTACTTTGAAAATTAATTTGACAAGCAGCCCTAAGTCGTGCCACTCACATCCCCTAGATCTCAGCACTGCATAAATCCCAATCTCAAGCTGACTATTAGGTTTTTCACAGTGTTCTATGGTTTCTACAAAGGCAGGAAATATAATTTCATCTCATAGAGTAAATGCTTGAATTTACAGTTAGAGGAACAGCTGCTTCTAAATGTAACTTGAGCCTGAGATATGTTTGCAAAACAGAAAGCTACTCATCCAGACTTTACAGCTCTTTCCAGCATGAAAATCACAGTAAGAAAGGGACACCACTGTCTCAGCAAACTGGTAAATTGTCATGGCCCAGAACCTCCTTCATTTACAAGCAGAGGGTTAGGGCGCCTCCTTCATCCACAAGCAGAGGGCGCTGGCCAGTATTGACTTTGAAGATTGCAAAAGTCCAGGTTTGCCTTTTACTGAACAGTGAAACAATATCTCTAGGTTTTATGAATGTGAGTGATGATCATAACAGGAATAGAGTTGAAATATGCTAGCTTAAAGGAAAAAGAGTCTTGTCTGATAAAGGAGGTCATTTGAAGCTTTCAAATCATGTGAATTGTTGAACTTTAGAAAAGCATGTCATCAGCAAACATTCCAATCTTAAGCAGCCTGTTTGTCCACAAGATCAAATTGAAGAGGTGCTGACAAAACATGCCATTACACAGGCAGAAAGAAATCTCTTTGTTTTACAAAGGCACTGACCTCCATAGTCACAGAGACTATCCTTCAAATAGTTTGTCATGAGATGACCAAAACAAATGATGACATTTCAGTCACCCTCAGAGCAGAACAGGAAGACAGTGATACTTTGGCTAGGGTTTTTCTGAAGCATAGTGGTGATTGCAAACAGAGGTGCCGGTCTTGATGTTTTTTAAAGTTGATTGCTTACTATCATAATCAAGAAAACCCTTGTCATGCAGCCTTATCACATAATCCTCATATACTTTGCCAAGTGAAGGGCCTCCTCCTTTTATGAGCAGATGGCCAAAGCCTTGGATGTTGTTAAAGACTGATTGATCTAAGAGACAGTGGAAAGAGACAAAGGAAGAAAGCTAAAAGGTCTTTACACCAGGTAAATGATAGTGTTTATGATACAAAAGTATTGGTTTTCCTATTCAAATGAAATGTCTGTCAAACTATACCTATAGTGGAAAGGAAACAATATGAATATGCATGCATTGATACCAAAAAGGAGCAGTTTCTTTAAAGGAAAGGGTTAAACAGCACCCCACTGTCACCTGCCCCGAAGTCTAAGAAAACTCCTTTTGAGGAAACAGAGAAGTATAGTGTGAAAGCATGCAACCAAAAGAGGGCGCTTACAGTCCAGGGAGAAGCTTATAAATCACCTGGAAGCAGCGATTATCAAACAAATTGGAAGAACACAGGCCATCTCCTGTTAAATGACAAAACAGTCGCCAAGGTTTGTCAAAATGCTCTTTGGCACATTCTGATTGATTTTCTTTAGATTATCACTAAGAAGGTAAAACAGTGGACAAATTTGAGCTATAGAATGCATGATGAATAGGTACACAATGCTATAAATGGACAAAGAAGTGGTTTGATAGATTGTCAGTTTTGGGAGTTTGGAACAAATGCATCTTTCTCATCATTCAAAAAGACAGATACATCATAGGTAATGTACCTATAAGCAGGAAATTATTTTGGAAAAAAGGGGCGCCTTCTTGAAATCAAGAAACCATGACCAAATCCAAGTTATGTCAGTAAACTTAGCACCTGTGGTATTTAAAGATTGGAGAAACTATCAAAGAACAAGAGCTGTTAAAACAAGTTGACAGAACTAGCCCTGTCCTTCAAATAACAAAGCAGTTTGCAGGTTTTCTCTTGACTATTTTAAAGGAAGGGTTACTCTATCTCATGTATATGACCAGTATTGTTAAAAACAGTGGCAGAAATTATATGAAGGTTGTGGAGCTATTTTTAAAAATTTGAAAGATCGGTGTTGAAATGTCACCCATGAGACAAAGTTCTGGTTTTTTCTTAACCTTTTCTGTTTGTTATAAGGCGGTTAGTCCATGATTAAATGGTCTAATAGGCATAGAAAATCTTCAAATGCATGCACAGACTATGAATTCAGTTTCACACATATGCCAAGGAATACTGTAAAAAAGGGTTAAAGGGACTGTTTTCACCTTACAAAACCCAACGGAGTGTTCATATTATATTTAAAATTTTTGACCGTTGGGAGTTTGATATATAGAGGGAGTAAGATTGGAAAGGTGCATTCCCACTTTCAAATCAAACAAAGTTTTTTTTGATTATTGCCCTCGGCATCAAACAAGGGAAGTTCCAGGTGAAATTGAAGTAATCTGCACTATTTATTGGCCGAGCGACGCGCCTGCCATTCCGCGCGACGCGCCTGGGGGCGAATTTACAAAGGCACCCCGTGTACGCGCGACGCGCCTGTACAGTGGCGCGACGCGCCTGTACACGCCCGACAGCCCGACCCGACAGGCCACCCGGGCGGTTTCTCTTGCGCGACGTTCTATCTTCAAAGGGTGCCGCGCAGGTTTAAAGGTTTCCGGTGTTACTTCAGCCTTTCACAATGGGTGTTCATCAAATTTAAAGGTATGCTATATGTTTTTCACCCGGTTCCAAAAATACAAAGTGCTATCAAGGTTTAAAGAGCCACTGTCAAGTTATAGAAGCCAGGTTTAAATGTGATGTAAAAGTTAGAGATAAACACCGGAGGGGTGTGATGTTTTGATTCAAGGAACGCTTGTTCACTATTAAAACTGCTGCGAATTTTCACCACTCCACATTCAAAAATTTCAAAACCTTGTCATTTTAGTTAAAAAACAGTGTTTCCTGCACGGTGATCTGAAGTGTTAAATTGTGATGAGGTGCTGACTGTGTCATCTAGAACACCTACGGGAAAAAGGTTGGTGTTAAGACTAAGGGCAGCTTGTTTAGTCTTCAAAACATCGAAAGGCGGAGGTTTGTCCTATAAAGAACTGTGTGTTGATTAAAAGGAGAGTTGGTTATAAAAAGACAGGGTTTAGGTCTAAACAGAAACCTTTCACACTGTCCTCAAAACATTGCCATATTGTTAAAACAGTGAAGTGCACTCAGAAAAGGGTTTTTTGACAAAGGGTTGTTTATAAGTTGAAAGACCACAGGGTAAGGCTACTCCCGCTCCTCAGGCAAAGACAATTTTTGTGGTGTAGCTGCTTGTTTGACTTTAGGTGTTCATGCTTGTTTGATAAACAGATATCAAGTTGAAACAAAGGATTTTTTCCACAAAGGCTAGGGTTACATGTATAAGGGGCCCTTGACTGTTTTGAAAAAGAAAACTCACATAAGCTTCTGCCCAAAAGCTTTGTAATCTTTGAAAAGATCTGTCATCTTGGCTCAGGATTATGCCAGGTGACTTTTTAATTGCATAAAGAGTTGTTTTCACACATGCAAGTTGATCGACTGTTGGCATACTTAGTCAAGGCAGATTGGGAATAATTGGAAAATACAATGTTGATCCAAGACACAAGATGTGTTGATTAACTTTCAAAGATCACCAAGCAGGGAAAATTTGGCATTATATACAACCTGCCTCATATAGACTGCCCCTCTTTTTCACTGTATCATTTCTTACTGAAAAGTGTTGATTGAGATATTTTTAAGGTGCAGGGCCATTTTCTGAAGAGCAGGGTTTTAATGGTTGAATTTTAACATTGGGGACAGAGGTATAGATGTGGTGGTTGATCTTTTAAATTCACAAAAAAGGTGACTTTTCAATACTGTGCACAGGAAACTCACACAACAGTCTGTCTCCTCTTTGCTATATAGTACCCTATTGAGAATCTTGCCTTGGCTGAGGTACATTCAAAGATGAAAGGCTGGTTTTAAGGAGAGCAGAGGTTGTGAATTCAAAGACACTTGTTGCAAACCCTCCACCTCACATTGTTTCTCTGTCCAAGCAGCATATTGACACAGTTTCAATCCAGAAGGGCATTTTACATACAGTGAAGGCAGTTTGCCTCTTCCAAAGCTTGTTCAAGTCAGAATGCCTCCAAAGCAAGATCACAGGAGCGGTCCACATAAGAGATATGAGCCTATCTCCACGGAAGAAATCAATGCTCACCCATCTGTGCTTTTCAATTTCCATGAAGTAGGTTGTCTTGATTTCTGCCAGAAGATAGAAGAAGTCAAGAGTTTTTCGCCATTAACACACTTGTGCGCTTTGAGATTCAAAGAAAAACACTTCCAATTGGCGGGTCTTGATTTCAAAATTTCTCCAAGGTATGTGTCCAAGGCTACCAAGATTCCGTATCATGGCGAAAAGTGGTTTAAACAAGCTCATCTTGACTTAGAGGATTATAAACCTTTCATCAAGCCTGAACATAGGGAAACTATCACTGCTATTTTCCCTTTTTCCTATCTTCTTGACAGCTATGCTCCACTGATGAAATCCATAATGAGATATTTCACTTGTGAAGGGAGGTTTAATCGAATTTATGCCTACCATGTCCGCTTGTTGATGCATTTTACCAGAAGCAGGCAACTAAACCTTCCATACTTTTTGTCCAAGAGCATAGAGAAAATGGCATCTACTGTTCAAAAGAAGGCTCCACCTCAACAAATCCCTTCTCTTTTTCATCACTCCTTGATCAAGATTATCTTCTTACACCAGCTAGAAAAGAAAGGGGTTTCATGGGATTCATTCATCAGCCATTCAGATTTTTCCACTGTCCCTCCTGTTCATGTGTCTCCTACTCAGCCTGTCCATCGCCCAGTGCCTTTGTCTAGTAGGCCTACACCTAGAAGACTCAGAATGACTACTGGGCAGCCAAGTCAACAGGGAGAAGGAGAGGGCAGTGAACAACAGGGAGAAGGAGAAGGCAGTGAAAAGCAGCAGTTGGATGTTGAGGGACAGCAGCAGTTGGATATTGAGGGACAACAGCAGATACAGGATGAGGGACAGCAGCAGACAGCAGTTGAGGAGCAGCAAGTTGGGCAGGAAATTGAAACACCTTTTGAGCCACAAACTAGACAAGATATTGAGGAAGAACAGCAAGCTAAAGCTGCCACCTTAACAGTGACAAAGATTGTTCCTAGCAAGAGGAAATTGCCCAAAAAGACACCTTCTAGTATGCCAAGGAGGAAAAGCGCCAGATTGGCTTTCAAAGGCAAAAGCATAGTTGGAGAAAGTGCCAAGCATGGAGGTGAATTAGTTGTCATCCCTATCCCAAGCGATGACAGTGATAATGAGGCCCGCATCCTTGAAAACCTCCTCATTCACAAAGAGGGGAAAATTGAGGTATTACAGGAAGATCTTCAAAGGGCGAGGAATTTCAACCACTTCTTGGAAGTTGAAAACAAACAGATGAAGTTTCATGCAGCTATTCATGAGGCAAGGGCAATTAAGTATAAGAAAGAAGCAGAAAGGGCGCAAGCAAGAATTGAAGAGCTCATTGGTGAGTTTGATGATGAAGAGGAGGAAGACCAGCCTAGGCGGAAGAGGCCTAGGACCATCGGGCTTAGAAAAGCCTTGGAAAAGCAGAGAGCAGAAGAACAAGCCCATTTCCAAGCCTTTCCTCTCACTGCCCTCCTTGAGCAGGAAATTGAGGAAAATAAAGAAGCATGGCTTGAGAGAGCTAACCAGCATTTGGAAATGAAGCTTGAGAGGGCGAACAGGGATCTTGAGCTACAAAGAAAGAGGACTCTTCACTTTCAGAAGCTAAATCAGTTTTCCAGGCGAAAATTAAAGGTAGCACAAGAGAAATTGAAGAAGTTGAAGGGGAAGTGCCTAGCACGGAAGGAAGGGAAAAGCATATCAGCCCTTGATATTTTGGCCTCAGCTTCGGAGCATGTTGCTATGGACCCTTGAGGGTCATGCATGCCAATTTTGGGCCTATTTCGGCAACTTTTTGTTTTTTGGCATTTTTTGGGTTTTTGGCCGAAAACTCATAATTTCGCCATTTCAGTTTGATGAGTTGTAAAGGGAGGAGGATGATACCGATGGATGCCATAATTCCATGAGCAGGTCTCCAGCGATTTTCAGGGCATTTGAAGATCATTCGCCCCCTCAAATTGGCGAAAAACACCCTCATTTTGCACATTTTGCCCGCCATATCAGCAGTCTGCTATTTTCTGGGTTTTTTCACACAGGTACAGTTTTGGATGACTTCCGGACCTCGGATTGAGTTGGTTCCAATTGCGCCGGAAAGTAGACACAGAGAGCTTTCCAGCAAGCCCTCATGAGCCCCATTTCGACATTGGGAAGGCTGCCATTTGCATCCAGCAAGTCAGGGGACCTTTTTCAGGCATAAATATGAAGTATTTTTGTAATTTTTGAACTCCAAAAATCTGCTTTTCCCAAATGTGCGTTAAGCTATTTTTATCCTTGGGAAATGATGTAAAGTCAATATAATTTCCATTTTTAGCAGTTTTTTAGATATTTTATGGGATATTTTGTGCCTTGGGCTTTGCAAAGCCTCAAGGACAAGTTTAGATATTTCGACTTGGCCAATGGGATAGCTAGTTTCTCCATGAGGTTTTCCTCCCTCAAGCCTATTTATTCCATGGGTTTCATTGTAAATCAGAGGCTGAACTTGAGAGAAGAATTAATACATTGGTCATATGAGCTTTGAAGAATACATTTGTGTTATGATTTTTGGACTGCCTCTTGGATGCTTTTGAGGAATGATGAAGGATTGTTGATGGATTCCATGACATGGTAGAATGGTATAGTGTTTCTTGATATGTTTTTGTCTTCTAGTTTTCATTCATAATACATGTTTCTTGCTGCTATAGATCAATAGAGATTTATTTTGAGATATGCCCATGGAGGCACCTCAAGATCCCTGAATCTTCATAGTTTGATGTTTTCTTCTTCCTTAGTTATGCTAAAGAATTCTTAGTTGCTCTTTAGTAACTTAAGGTATTGTTGCTAGTTTTATTCATAAGTTCTATGAATGTTAAGTAGGATGTATGGTGTGCCATGCCTACCTATTAGCTGCCCATAGTTCTGTCCATGAAACTATCTCTTGAACTGATTAGTTTATCATTTTGTTGAACCAAGGAGGCCTAGTCCCGATCTAGCCCTTTGCCTAAAACTATGAAAACTTGTTTGTCCAAGTGCCCAATGACTTAGAGACTATGTTTAGGCATTCCGGCGTAGTTTATGAGTTGTTAGTTTGTCTTATGTGTTTTCCCCAAAGTCTAATAGCCATTTCCCGAAGTTAGAGGGTCTTATACCTCTATGTATGGCTGGAATGTTTGATTTCTACGTATTAATTAGCTCATAGTTGCATTTAGCATGATTAATGGCTTGCTATAACATGTTTATGTCTGCTATAAACTAGTTACACTTGAAATCCCTTGTCTTTCACCAACTTGTTGTCCATTTAATCCATTTTTCCCAAAGATCCCTTCTACCGTGAATCAAATCGGCCCTACAGCAGCCTTACATCATCACCTCATAGCTTCCTTGACCTGTTTGACCCCATAGCCCAATTTATCTACATCTTGTTATCCAGTTTATGTATTTGATCAGTTTCATCCCTCACAAACTTAAGAACTAAAAAAACCAAAAACACACTTCATAACTAGCCTAATATCAGAAAACCGCAAGTGAACACACCGACATCTTTTACACATATAGAGAGAGCCCTCTCTGAGTCCAGGAAGGCTAGGTCCTTGGGCTCCAAAGCTTGGTTTGATGTTACATCGTCATTTGGCTAGCCAATCGGTCAAATCACGTGACCCTAACAAGTTGGAAGGAGAAGACTTCCGAGAAGTCTAGGACATGAAACCGAATATACCGTCGAAGGATGGCATTGTCGGTGCTTTGGAAGTTCCAGGTCTAGGAGAATCAGGCAAGAGATTGTACAATGTGCCGAATTGAGAGTACACAAGATCAAGGTACTGGGCACGAGAAATGGCTTGTTCCTTAGTGATGCATGCCCCCATAGCAATGTCCTTAGCAATAGGACTAATGAAAGAGGTAGTAAACCAATCAGTTAGAAGTTGGTCAGGGATTTCAAACTTGATCAGACGATGACGATGCCTCCATTCATGAATATGATCAAAGATATGGGTAGCTCGATCTTGCTTCAAGGATGTGAGGAGGTACATCTCAGTTTCATACCGAACCAGTAACTGAAAATGCGTGAGAAATGCCATGGCTAAAGAATTGAAATCCTGAAAGATGGCACGAGATAACTCGATGTACCACTTGGCATCAACATCAGTAAGAGTTCGTTGGAAAAGATGGAGTCAGATAGAATTTTCAACCCAAGAGTTAGAGGAACACCAAATATGGTATGTCATAACATGTGTTTGGGGGTCTTCTCCAAGCTTGCCCTCAAACTTGGGACAATCACCAGGGAATTTGGTTGGAACTGGAGGCCAATATGGGTTATGAAGGATTTGATTGTTCGTAAACTTTAACACATCTGGAAGTTCCAACATCATGAGAAATGGTAATTGAAGATTAAAAGGAATTGGAGGTCATTGATAAAGACTCGTGTTAGCATTCCACCCAAGTTGAGAGAAATTCTGCCCCCATATGTTTTGTCTCGGAGGACTCTGTCCACAGGGGTCATTAACCTATTTATTTATCCCTAGCTAAGTCGCCAACTTGTTGTGTAGGTAAATCCCCTCTGCAGACAAAGGCGATCCCTATAGCCCTAGGGTGGGTCTAGCAGTAAGAGAACATGCTAATGTGTTGGTTCCTAGTTAACCAATGGAATGAGTTGGGATAGATTATCCTACATGTGATCGAACACAATTTTTTCAGCCGCAGCGGAGGTCTCCCGATCCTTGTCCCGACATGTCACGATCCTTCATCAATGGTATTTGGGTGCCTGCACAAATATCAAAGGAAAAAAGCAACATACATGATAATAATTACATTCATAACTAGCTAATCAGTCAAGGAAGATTAAACGTATTGCGTAACATAAATCACATTGACATAAGATGAGAACCAGAACATCAGTCACATATATATTAAGAGAAAGAAAGAGATTACAATCGAAGCCTTAATGTCGCAGCCTCCTTCAGCGGGTCCAGTCAAAGTGCATATCAAGCATTAGTCAGGTAATTTGGATGTGGCGAGGCAAAAATAAGCTCTCTCTTGACAAAGGTCTCTCTCTCTGCTCTATCTCACTAGCTATAGACTGTTTCAGCAAAATGTTTAGCAATTCCTCTTCAACTATTCAGCTAGTTGCATCAATGTGAGATAGGTTTATTTATAGAAGGAGATGAGGAGGTTGGGATCCCTCAAATGGTGGAAGGGAGGCCTTATCCTTTGGGAGGTTCCTGCAAAAGGTGGAGAAAAGACGCCAAAGGAAGGTGTTCGTGGTTATGCAGTCGAACAACCCAAGCTAACTTTCTCACGAAGTAGTTAGCATGGAAAATTCGTCTCTATATTTAAAAAACATTCCAAAAACAGCTCGGTGTGGGTAGCTCATTGGGACAGAGCGCCAATAAGCGCAAGGCCTAGTTTTAATTTCCTTTATCAGTGCGAGGGCATAACGGTCTACCAATTCCAACCGAAAAGCATGTTTTTTTGATGGTCTGTTCAGGGAAAAGTCAACAGAGGAAATGTTCTCCTCATGGCAAGGGATGTAATGATATTCTTTGCAAGGCATGATACGTCTCATAAGTCACAAGAATGGTCCTCCAATGTGTGGGACGGGGATTTCAGGGATAGTGACAAAATGCTGTGTAACAGAGACAAAGCTGTAAAGCAGTGGTAGTCGACAAACAGAAGAAATTTATTAATAGAAAACTATTAGAAGTTTTCCAAAGGAAGAGATCAGACGATAGGATCAAGGAGAAGATTAATGACAGAGATATCATCGCAAGATAAATTGGGAATGTGTGAAGAAGATCCATGTGTCGGGCGAAGTAGCCATGTGAAAATCGCATAGCGCTTGTGATATGGCATAACAGACGGTGGAAAGGTAAATCTGCGAAGTGCCAATGAGTGTAAAATTGCAAAGAGTCAAAGTGAAATAAGTTAATATTTGCGATATGCGAAATATTATGTTTGAAGATTCACAAAATCGGTAAAGTATGCGATGCGATCACATATTGCATGCAATATAAATCGGCAATCGGTGGAATAATAAATGGGCACAACGCGATATATAATATTTGATGCAAATTGTGAAATGGGTAATAGGTAATATTAATTCATCAAGTGCAAAAGTGTATGTATGATTTTTTGAACCAAAGAACCACTTTTAAAATAAGCTTCCGCAAGGGTATTAAAGGATAATTTATAAAATAATAAAGTGGGTTCTGAATTAAGGGTTCGAATAAACTGATGGAGAATTAGAGAAACCCCATCATTTGGGTAAAAATGGAGGAAGCATGACTCCAAAATTAAAATAAGTGGGGTTAGCGTGCTTACCAATCCATCATTTATTTTTGATCCCAGATGATGTGTCCGAGTTGATGGGTCAAGAATTGTTAGAAGGGAGGAATTAATGAATCCTACATCATCTAATGTGAGTATACCATAATAATTTAAAATACTATAGACGGAAAATTTTCATTGGAGCAAGGTTTATTGGATATGAATGAAAAGGAAAATGGAGTGACTCAGCTTTGTAAGGGAGCTGAATGACTTTATTTTGGGAAGGGTGAGTGAAAATGATGCAGGAAAGTATGAAAATTGTGAGGGGAAATGAGTTTTTGGTAGTAGGGAGATGGAAATTTATGGATCGGTTTCAACCTTATAATGAGTAAAATTGGTAAAATTGGTATCTCTTATATAGCAATGTTGTAATGGATTTGGTT